>CM066994.1:86592870-86762870 GCA_033977485.1 Hydrangea macrophylla
AGTGTCAATGTCATCATCTAAGACTTTCTTAAAAGGATTTGCTTCATCAAAAACAACGTGCATTGATTCTTCTACAATCAATGTTCTTTTATTAAAAACTCTATAAGCTTTGCTAATTTAAGAATATCCAAGAAAAATGCCTTCATCCGATTTAGCATCAAATTTTCCCAAGTTGTCCTTAGTGTTCAAGATAAAACACTTACATCCAAAAACTTTGAAATAACTTATGTTGGGCTTTCTTCCTTTCCAAAGCTCATATGGGGTCTTATTAAGCTTGTTTCTAATGACCACGCGATTTATAACATAGCATGAAGTGCTTGTGGCCTCGGCCCAAAAATATTTTGGTAAAGAGAATTCATTTAACATGGTTCTTGCCATTTTTTGAAGAGATCGATTTTTCCTCTCAACAACCCCATTTTGTTGAGGAGTTCTAGGTGCCGAAAAATTGTGACCAAAATCATTTTCTTCACAAAAAGAAGTAATCTCATTATTATCAAATTCTCGGCCTCTATCACTTCTTATGTTGTTAATCACATACCCTTTTTCATTTTGAATACGCTTACAAAAGTTAACGAAGAGTGTAAAAGCTTCGTCCTTATGTGCAAGAAAGAACACCCAAGTGAATCTAGAGAAATCATCAACAATGACAAAGGCATAGATTTTGCCACTCATGCTAGCAACTCGATTTGGACCAAATAAATCCATATGAAGTAACTCTAAAGGTCTACAAGTTGATATTTCCCTTTTTCTTTTTAAACAATGTTTTGATTTGCTTTCCAAGTTGACAAGCATCACATACTTTATCTTTAACAAATTTAGTTTTTGGCAAACATTTGACCAAATCATTTTTAGACAAATTTGAAAGTAAATCAATGCTAGCATGCCCCAATCTTCTATGCTAAAGCCAACTTGTTTCATTCAAAGCGGCAAAACACTTAACGTCTTGAGAAGAAATATCATCAAAATCAATTGTATACACATTGTCTTCTCTAAAAGCAGTAAACAATATTTTATCACAACTAGCATACTTAATCATGCAATAATTTGATTCAAACACAACTTGAAAGCCTTTATCACACAATTGACTAATGCTAACCAAGTTATGTTTAAGACCTTCAACCAAAAGTACATTTTCAATAGTTAATGAGGAATTCTTACCAATATTACCTATACCGTTGATTCTCCCTTTAGAGTTGTCTCCAAATCTGACATTTCCTCCATCCTTTGGAGAGAGAGATGAGAATTTGGATTTGTCTCCGGTCATATGTCTTGAACAACCACTATCCAAGAACCATCTATCCTTGCTAGAAGATTTGAGACAAACCTACAAGACAAACTTAAGTGATCCTCTTTGGTACCCAATATTCGTTGGGTCCAATTTTGTTAGCAAAGGGAGGTGTTGTTCCCTTTTTAATCCACACCATTTTGAGTTTTCTTTTGTTTGGACACTTGTAGTTTCTATGTCCTTTTCTCAAGCAATAATGGCATGTAATACTGATGTTGTCAATATCAAGATATAAAAGTATTCTTTACTTTTCAATAGATTTGCAGTGTGGAAGTAAAGGTCGAACCCACAGAGATTGATTACTACAACGACTTAATTTTAAAACCTAAGTCTAATTAATTAGGAAAAACGGATTTTGATTTGGATTTAATTAAACTAATAACAATAAAAGTAAATCTAGACTATGGAATCAATTAAAAATGTTTTTAATAAATATGTAAAGGAAACCTAGGATTGCAAATCCACCACTAGTTTCATAATAGGAATATCTATGAATTACTTTAGCTTATTACGTTGGATGAATATGGGGAATTGTAGCTACAAGCCCAATTCCTCCGACAAGAAGATAATCATGGTTCAAGCACCAACATAATCCATCTGCGGATAGCACGAATTATCTCACACTAAACTAGGGTTGTGATCTAATCCGTCTAACCTAGGCATGGACTATTCGGATACTTGATAGCACGAATCACTAAAGCACCATCACATGTAAACAATCTAAACAAGCACAGCAAGAATAGATCGTTGAGCACATCACAATCAAAATAGATCTAAGACAAGAATAAATTCCGAAAGCAATGATTTAATCAATGTAAGTACGATTTATTTATAAAAATCCTCTAAACAAGTGACTGTCATCCATACATAATAGACTAAAACAAAAACATAAATAAAACCCTATTACTCATCTAGGGCTTCATTGAAACCCTAGATCAATGATCTAAGCTGCCATAGGAGTAGAGATCGGCAAGTAGTTGATGGAGGAGGCCATGGAAATCCTTGGTCTTCTTCTTCTTCTCCTTGCTTCTCCCTCTTCAAGGGCTGGAAGTATGGTTGTAGAATGTGTGTATATTAATTGCCAACCCTCTAATTGAAGTAAAATAGAGTTTATATAGATTTACAACATGTTTTGGAAGCCTTTACAACTCGAAACGGACTGAAACGCATGTAATTTACAGTCTGGACGTCGTTTAGCAGTCTCGTTTGCACAGGAGTCTTCAGTATACTGAAATACGCAACTTTGATTTTTGGGCATATCGCGCGAGCGGGTCGCGCGAGCGCGACATTGGGTACCTCGCGCGCGCGGATCGCGCGAGCGAGTTCTTGGGGGTCTCGCGCGAGCGGATCGCGCGAGCGGTTTCTGGATTCTCGCGCGAGCGGATCGCGTGCGCGATTCTTGGATTTCCGCGCCCGCGGGTCGCGCGCGCGAAGTGTCTTTTTCAGCTTCCTTCTTCCTGCTTTTTCACCTGGTTTAGCCAGGTTCAGTTGATTTCTTCCAAAACCTGTCAGAAACTAGAAAACAGAGTAAAAATATACAAAAACAGGATAAAAAGGTACTAACAAATGCTCGTTAAAGCGTATAATTAGGATTAGTTCTCTCCCGATCACACCCCCAAACCTACATTTTGCTAGTCCTCGAGCAAAACTAAAAATAAAAACTACAAATAACAATCTATTCCATTTTCGTATGGATCACGATTGCATTTAGCGTATGCAACAAGCCTTTTAAACCCCTAGGTGTCCCTAGTCGGACGAGTAAAGTCTCGTGAGGGTTCTCGTCAACAAGTTACCCACAACCATCTTTATTAACTTGTAAATTTGAAAACTTTTATTTAAAAACGAAAAACATAAAATTCAATACTCCTTATTATACAACAAAGATTTGAAATAGAATAACGAACAAGAAAAAATAGAATCAAACGTCTACATACATCATGAAAAACAATCTCAAGCACATGCATCGTATAAATCAATAGAGTTTCTCATAAAATCGCACGTGTGTGATATGGTAGTCAAATGAACACGCGCTTGTCATAAACTTGGAATATAACTCGGATAACCATCTAACTATGCTTCGACTACGAATCTCACAATGAATTACACTCTAAAATAAAACACTCAGAAACAGGTGTAATTTTTCTAAAATATGTGAGTAAAAGAAATATATTTTCAAAACGAGAAATGCTCACATATGACATGAAAAAGACGCATGACACGAAAAAACAGTAGTCTCATGGATAAGATGCCAATAATCAAGAGAAATTAATCATTACCATGTTTTAATCCCCCTCCCATCGTTTTCATATCCGAACCATGTTTCCTTGGATCAAATAGGACTTTTCACAGGTTGTAATGTAGCTCAGGTAATGAAAAAGGATAGAAAGGATTCATTAGGTAGTTTTAGAATGGCATTGTAAGGCATGTTCGATCTCTTTCATTCTTCTTCTACAAACTTTTCATTCATATATTTCTCTTTCCTTTCATTCTTTTTTCTTTCTTTTCAACCTTCTCTTCTTTATTTTGTTTCTTTTCCTTTTTCTTTTCTCGCTTCTCAAATGAATATGCATTGAATAACAAAGCACCCACCCCAAACATCATCTTATTTTCTTCTTCTCAATCAACACATCGCCTTAATACTACTAAAAGTTGATCACTCTTCCAGTGGTATACTCCAAGTTGATCAGGTTGGAGCTTTTAAAGAGGATAATGGTGAACAAAGAAAAAGAGGCATTTTAACGGCTCAAGGGGCAAACTAAGGAAATTTTATCTTTTATCGGCCGGCAGTAAACAAAGAAGGCCTAAAATCATGTCCTCAGGTCATATGGTTCTTCAATGTTTACAACGGAAGATATTTTGCATGGTAACAAATATTTTACTTCGACTATTAACCAAAACAAGAATAATGAGACTAAGCAACAAGTAGATGCGCTATTTCAATGAAATTCGACAAACACAATGTATTTATAACCCTCTAAATAGAAAAGATAGGCTCAATAGCTCACTGGGTCTAGTCTCCACCATGTGTTATCTAGAAATCCGAATCATATTATAGTTCACAACCAACATGTATTCAAGCGACTACGTGCAGTGCATAGGTTTGTGTGCAAATTGATGATATAAAACTACGATTCAACAATACATAACTTAAAATATTTCAACATGACTTCAGTAAATATTTAATCACATATTTCATTGTTTATCATTCTATAACAAATCACATTACATACTAAGAAGTATCGAATTGCTATTGCAAAAACGTCAGTAATATCGTTTATTTAAACATACGTATTGAAAATTTTAAAATTTTAGTGCATAATAACGTGCATGTGTGTGCATACCCCCAAACCTAAACCTTTCATTGTCCCCAATGAAACAATAAAACGAAAGAAAGGAGAGTACATAAGATAGGAACGATAATACCTCGATTTCGACAATGGCAACCAGGTGAACACAAAGGAATATGACAATAAAGTTCAATGTTACCTGTGACTACTAGATAAATGAAAAGAACTACAAAAGAATAGGAAAAGGAAATGAAACCAAAATTTAACAAATAAATCTAAAAACTAAGTTAAACTAAACTAAACTAGCAAAAGGAAAAGAAAGAAAACGAAAAAGTATAAATATAATAAGGAACACAATAACTAACTCGATCTAAAATTGACGTAATCAACAAAAACAGAAACGTAAACATTCCCAGAACAAGTATGGGGGAAGATACAAGAAAACAAAAGAAAAGATGCAGAAAGTAGGGACTCGCGCGCGCGGTCCGCGCGAGCGGCCGTCGCGCGCGCGAAATCCCAGAATTTTTTTTTTTTTTTTTTTTTTTTTTTTAATGTCGCGCGAGCGAGGTGTCTCGCGCCCGCGATTCCAGGCGCGAGGAGATCCTGAGGCTTCATAAAAAGAAAAGCAAAAGAAAAACGCTAAGGGGCCATCTCGCGCCAGCGGGCCGCGCGAGCGACGTCTCGCGCGAGCGGGCCGCGCGCGCGAGATTGGAGTTTTCCACTTTTTAACTAAAAATATGTATATACTATTAAAATAAATTAATTTCAACCCCCAGACCTATCCAGAATGTCCAAAACAGACACAAACAGACCCAAAAACAACCAAAAACAAGAAAAACGAATGAAATAAAGCTTGGGTTGCCTCCCAAGAAGCGCTAACTTTTACGTCTTTAGCTAGACCTTTCTAGCATAAGACTCATGGAGGCCGTATATCCGACTGTGTACCCCTAAGGATGTCAGGTAGAGCTCGATGGTAAGCAGAAATAACATCGCTTTGAATTAAATCGATTAACGGTTTGTCATCATGTTCAAATCGATTTCTTACCTTTCGAGTAGATTCCGCATTAGGGTCCACGGGATTAGGATTCATCCACTCATCATCGTCCACATTATTTCCCGCACTCACATTTATTTCTTTAGTAGGCTCAATATTCCGTGTTATCTCACCTTCTACCTCACATAGGAAATCGTCGTTTTTAGGAGGTTGATCCATAGCATTAAAAACGTTTAATTTTAAATTCATGTTCCCAAACGACACTTTCATTACCCCCGTCCGACAGTTAACACGTGCGTTAGCGGTTGCTAAGAATGGACGGCCTAAAATGACAGGAGTATGTTTCCTAACATCTAGCACGGGTTCAGTGTCAAGGACCATGAAGTCGACAGGATAATAGCATTTGTCAACCTTAACCAAAACGTCCTCGACGATTCCTCTAGGAATTTTAATAGAACGATCCGCTAATTGTATTGTAGCGGCCGTAGGTTTCAGTTCACCTAATCCTAGTTGTTGATAGACGTGATAAGGTATGAGATTAACACTAGCTCCTAAGTCAAGGAGAGCCCTATGAATGATAGTGTCACCTATGACACATGAAATCGTAGGTGTACCTGGATCTTTATATTTTGGAGGAGCGTGTTGGAATATAGAGCTTACTTTTTCCGTAAGAAAGACCTTTTTAGGAGTATGACTCCGTATTTTGCGCTTTTGAGTACATAGGTCTTTTAAACATTTAGCATAAGCGGGAATTTGTTTAATAGCATCGAGGAAAGGAATATTGATTTTAACTTGTTTGAACACCTCGAGTATATCCTCAACCTTAGACCCTTTCTTAGGCGAATGTGACGGTCCCTCAATGTTTGGTGGATATGGCATTCTTGGAATATAGTTTGTTGGGGCCGATCCTTTATCTTTTTGAATTCTACTCGTTCCCTCACCCTCCTTATTCAAATTTAAGTTTTTATCTTTCTCACCCCCATCCGGAATTACAACAACTTCCTCATCTCGAGTAGTCGTCCTAGTCGAAACAGCGTTCACGCTCTCACTCGTACTACCCACTGCGTATTGCCCTTTAGGTTGCTGAGTAGGTTGACTTGGCAACTTATTCTCAGTTAACCGGTTTAATGTATTAACAATTTGCCCTACTTGGGACTCCAGTTTTGCGATGGATTGTGTGTGAGAGTGTACTAACTGAACCACCGAACCAAAGTTTTCAAGTGAGGCCAACACCTTCTCCTCAAATGCATTATTGCGTGGAGGTGGAGGAGGTGGTTGGTATTGACCTTGTTGGTATTGGGGTCGGTACGTATTTGGAAAATTAGTCGACCTAGGATTATAATTATTCTGTGGAAATTGTTGCATAGAATTAACGTGTTGTTCAACAAATTCCGGATATTGAGATGCAGAAGGACATGCAAATATATTATGGGAGGGTTCAGAACATAATGCACAAACTTCTAAAGAGGATAGATTAGACGGTTTGTTCATTTGCATAAGTCGGTCAAGTTTTCTATTTAATTCTTGTATTTGAATTGACTGACTTGACTCAGCTGTCACCTCTCGCTTAGGTTGAAGGTACCCCTCAGAACGTACCGACACAGCCTGATGCATCGAATTCTCGCTTAACGTTTCAAATATTTTCCAGGCCTCGTCGGCGCTTTTGTGTAGGAAAGTTCCCGCACAAACGGCATCGACGGTATTACGGACCGAGGGAATAAGTCCTTCGTAGAAGACTTGAACCAATTGCCACTTGGGAACCTGATGATGTGGACACGAACGTAATAATTCTTTAAATTTTTCCCACGTGTCATAAAGTGATTCCCCATCTTGCATCACAAAATTAGTTATATCGTTTCTATCTTATTTGTACGCATAATAGGGAAAAACTTTTGTAAAAAGGCGGTGTGTAAGGCTTCCCATGTTTTTATTGTGTTTGGCTCCAAAGATTGAAGCCAATACTTCGCTTTGTCTCTTAAGGAGAATGGGAAGAGCCGCAATTTTAATTCATCATTATCTAGGTTTTGTAATTTCAAAGTAGAACAGATACCCTGAAAATCTCCTAAGTGTTGGTAAGGGTCTTCATTTAGACGGCCATGGAAGGAAGGTAGTAGCGAGATCGTAGACGACTTTATCTCAAAGTGAGATGCCGTCGCCTCCGGTAATTCGATACCGGCTTGTGGCGTGTAAGTAGTAGGAATAAAATAATTTATAAGTGGAGGTGGTGGCGGTATATTAAGATCGTTCATATTCGCACCGTCGTTTTGATTGTTATTGTTATTTCCACCGTCAGCCATTTTAATCGGTTCAATTTGAAAAGTTCGAGTTTTCCTTATCCGTTCACGGGTACTCTGAATTTCGGCCTCAAACAACGACGACGGAATCGGAGTTGATTCGTCGTCTTGCAACCTAGCTCTAGAAGCTTGGGTTGTGGACTTACTAGTTCTTAAGGTACGTTCAAGTTCAAGATCGAAAGATTTTAAATCTGGTTTATTTGAACGTGTACCCAACATAAACTAAAACAAAAGAAAAGAAACTAAAAACAACGACTGACTCAAATAAAAAAAAAAAAAAACAAATAGCAAGCAATCACGCAAATAAGACGACAATCAAGCACACAGTACTACTATGATGCATGAATATTATCCTGTAATGCAATGACCGCGTCAAGCCCAGCGCCCCGGGTTTCCTAGCTAATGCAGTGCAATTAACCTTAAACTAATGCAAATAGTGCGTCACAGCGCCCTGACTTACAGCGGTTTAAAGCGAATTTCCAAAGGAAGCAATTTATGTAATTTTATTTATATTTTATTTGCGTAAGCTCCTTTGATGTAATTAGCCGATCCACTCGGAAACGTTGACTACAAAATAGAAGAAAACAAGTTAGTAACTAAAAACAAAAACAGAAAATAAGAAGAATAAAAACTAATCTAATATTTACGAATTAACTAAACTACGATTATAAAACTAAGAGTAGTAATGCAATCCCCGGCAACGGCGCCAAAAATTGATGTTGTCAATATCAAGATATAAAAGTATTCTTTACTTTTCAATAGATTTGCAGTGTGGAAGTAAAGGTCGAACCCACAGAGATTGATTACTACAACGACTTAATTTTAAAACCTAAGTCTAATTAATTAGGAAAAACGGATTTTGATTTGGATTTAATTAAACTAATAACAATAAAAGTAAATCTAGACTATGGAATCAATTAAAAATGTTTTTAATAAATATGTAAAGGAAACCTAGGATTGCAAATCCACCACTAGTTTCATAATAGGAATATCTATGAATTACTTTAGCTTATTACGTTGGATGAATATGGGGAATTGTAGCTACAAGCCCAATTCCTCCGACAAGAAGATAATCATGGTTCAAGCACCAACATAATCCATCTGCGGATAGCACGAATTATCTCACACTAAACTAGGGTTGTGATCTAATCCGTCTAACCTAGGCATGGACTATTCGGATACTTGATAGCACGAATCACTAAAGCACCATCACATGTAAACAATCTAAACAAGCACAGCAAGAATAGATCGTTGAGCACATCACAATCAAAATAGATCTAAGACAAGAATAAATTCCGAAAGCAATGATTTAATCAATGTAAGTACGATTTATTTATAAAAATCCTCTAAACAAGTGACTGTCATCCATACATAATAGACTAAAACAAAAACATAAATAAAACCCTATTACTCATCTAGGGCTTCATTGAAACCCTAGATCAATGATCTAAGCTGCCATAGGAGTAGAGATCGGCAAGTAGTTGATGGAGGAGGCCATGGAAATCCTTGGTCTTCTTCTTCTTCTCCTTGCTTCTCCCTCTTCAAGGGCTGGAAGTATGGTTGTAGAATGTGTGTATATTAATTGCCAACCCTCTAATTGAAGTAAAATAGAGTTTATATAGATTTACAACATGTTTTGGAAGCCTTTACAACTCGAAACGGACTGAAACGCATGTAATTTACAGTCTGGACGTCGTTTAGCAGTCTCGTTTGCACAGGAGTCTTCAGTATACTGAAATACGCAACTTTGATTTTTGGGCATATCGCGCGAGCGGGTCGCGCGAGCGCGACATTGGGTACCTCGCGCGCGCGGATCGCGCGAGCGAGTTCTTGGGGGTCTCGCGCGAGCGGATCGCGCGAGCGGTTTCTGGATTCTCGCGCGAGCGGATCGCGTGCGCGATTCTTGGATTTCCGCGCCCGCGGGTCGCGCGCGCGAAGTGTCTTTTTCAGCTTCCTTCTTCCTGTTTTTTCACCTGGTTTAGCCTGGTTCAGTTGATTTCTTCCAAAACCTATCAGAAACTAGAAAACAGAGTAAAAATATACAAAAACAGGATAAAAAGGTACTAACAAATGCTCGTTAAAGCGTATAATTAGGATTAGTTCTCTCCCGATCAAATACTAGGATTGGAAACACTTGAGGAGGCTTCTTTAACAAAAAAGTTTTGATGAGAATTTTTTACTTGATTTTTGTTAGAGCTAGTGGAAGTACCTTTTGAAAAGAAATTATTGTATTTCTTTTCTTTAAAGGTAGGATTGAATCCTAAACCGGCTTTTTCAGAAACACACCATTGTTTTCCCAAAAGCATATTAAGATTTTGTTCCCCAAGAGTGAATTTTGTTATTATTTTGTTTAAATCGTCCACTTGCTTCTTCAAGTCTTCATTTTCTTTCTTTAAGATACTTGAAGAAAAATCATTTAATGAGAACTCTTCCTTTTCTTTTCTCAATAAATCATTTTGAGATTTTAGGTCAATTAGAGCTTCATTTTCCTTTCTCAAAAGATCATTTTGAGTTTTCAAATCACTTAATTCATTTGAAAGTAATGAAAAATTCTTTTTAAGAGAAATAGATTTTGCTCCCAAGTTTTCCAATTCTTGATGTAATTCCTCAAAAGCATTTTGGAGTTCATCATATTTTTGAGAATCAAAACAAGTATCGGGAGTAGGATCATTTACCTCACTCAAGTGAGCCATTAGACAAATATTTGCCACTTCCTCATCACTTGAGTCATCTTTTGATGAATCACTATCGGAATCATCCCAAGTTGCCTTCATTGCCCTTTTCTTGGTTTTCTTGTAGTTATTCTTCATCAAAGGACAATCGGCCTTGACATGGCCCGGCTTTTTGCATTTGAAGCATATAATTGGCTCCTTTTTAGCTTCTATCACCTTAGGAGTTCTCCTAGTGAAGTTCTTATCCTTTTTTAAGAATTTTTTGAACTTCCTTGTGATCATAGCCATCTCATCATCTTCATTGTCTTGAGATGTTTTGAGAGCAATGTTCTTCTTCTTGTCTTCCTTATCAAATACCGCCAACTCCATTTCGTGAGTAACGAGAGAGCCCAAGAGTTGCTCCAATGAGAGTGTTGAGAGTTCCTTGGCTTCTCGGATTGCCGTCACTTTAGGTTGCCAATGCTTTGGAAGAGACCTAAGCAATTTCTCAATCATCTCCTCATTAGTGTATGTTTTACCAAGACTTTTTAAACTATTGATAATAATAGTGAAACGAGTGAACATTTCACTGATAGTTTCATTAGAAGACATTTTAAACATTTCATACGATTGAACAAGTAGATTTATTTTTTATTTCTTAACTTGATTAGTACCTTCATGAGCAACCTCAAGTTTATCCCAAATTTCCTTTGCGGATTCGTAAGAAGAAATTCTATTATACTCATTTGGGTCTAATCCACAATATAAAATATTCATAGCATTCACATTCATCTTGATAAGCCTTTTATCAATGTCATTGTATTCCTCAATAGTTTTCTCAATTTCAACACCATCTACAATCTTGATGGGAATGTGAGGTCCATTCACAACAAGTTGCCAAAGATCAAAGTCTTGAGCAATCATGAAGATTCTCATTCGATTTTTCCAATAGGCATAATTTGAACCATTAAAACAAGGAGGTCTATTTGAGGATTGTCCCTCACTATAGATGATAGTGGTTGTGGTGGTTTCCATTTGATCTTTAACTCAAATACGTTAGAAATTTGAGCCGAGGCTCTGATACCAATTGTTGGCCCAAAAAGGAAACCTTAGAGGGGGGGTGAATAAGGTTTTTAAAAACTAATTTAAATTTTGTTCAAATTAACTTGCCCAAAAAGAAAAATCACAAAAGCAAAGGAAAGATAGAGAGAAGAGATACTATGCAAACTGATTTTTAGGTGGTTCTAGAAACCACACGTCGCGCCCTACTTCCACCCCTCAAGAACACCTCTTGAGGATTTCCCTATCTCAATCTTCTTTGGGTGAAGATTAAACCCTTACAATCTCTCCAAGGAAGAAAATCCTCTTCACTTGAACTAGGGTTAATACACACTACCTTTATAAATAAGATTTGATACAAGAATGAAGTCTCTCTCAATAGAGTGGATAAATACAAGATGAAGCTTCACAATAAATTGCTCTTTAGATATACAAATGAAGACTAGAGCAATAGAATTTATGATCTCACCAAACTAGGACTCAAGGAGTAAATGTGATGAAATTTTTAGTTGGATTGATCAAAAAAAAGTTGTTAAATGAAGTTCAAATATCTGTATTTATAGCTTCCTTGGGATTTCCAACCGTTGGAAGTAGTTGGGAAAATTAAGTGCTTCATTTAATGCAGTTAACTAGCCGTTACTGTGATTATCGCAGTCATTCAGTCGACTGGATTCTCAGGACAGTCGACTGACTTTTGAAAGGATATAGAAAAGCACAAGACTCAGTCGACTGCGTCGGGAGGGCAGTCGACTGGATTGCACACAGATAATCTCTATGTGTACCTAGGTCGACTGTTCAGTCGACTGGATAATCAGTCGACTGAAACGACTTCACAGTCGACTACTCTTTGCAGATTTTCAAAGATAAGTTGGGTTAACTATGTAAAACCTTTTTCCAATCAAATTTGAGCCCTGAAGTAAGATGTTCACATAAATAAATTGCTTACATAGAGTCCAAAAAAAATGACCCAAATAAGATTCTTCAACTTGTAAAGCTCTGTTTGGCTTGAAACTATTGAGCACAAATCACCAAGACTTTATGTAATGAGAAGATATACGATCAAGTGAACATATATTGATGTATGATGTTTCCTGCAACTTAATCAACCTAAGATCATTAGAAAATACAACTAAGTAGTTTGTTAATCATCAAAATTATCCATTTAATTTAGTGGAATAGCACTTTGGGGCTAACACATTAAACCGGTTTAGTCTGACGATCATATTACCGAACAAGATATCCATAACGCCAGTATGACAATTTACAACTGAATTGGCTAGAAATGGACGTCCTAAGATAACTGGAACCTATTTTCATGAATCAAGTACGAGTTCGGTATCCAACACGATAAAATCGACCAGGTAATAGCATTGATCAACTTTTATGAGGACATCTTTGATCATACCCTCAGGGATCTTGACTGAACGATCCGCTAATTGAAGGGTGACTGAAGTAGAATTTAAGTCACCTAAGCCTAACTTAGAGTAGACCAAATATGGGAGCAAGGTGAAGTGGGCTCCTAAGTCTAATAGAGCTTTATGGACCACTGTGTCTCTAATAACACAAGAGATCGTAGGCGTTCCTAGATCTTTAAACTTAATCGACGTATTCTGAAAAATGGAACTCACTTTTTCTGTTAAAAGGACGCTTTTTGTTAGGTGATTCCTTACTTTCCACTTAAGTGTACATAAATCTTTAAGAATCTTAGCAAAGGCTAGAATTTGTTTCATAGTATTGAGTAGAGGTAAATTTATTTTAACTTGTTTGAACACCTCGATGATATCTTCTATTTTTGTTTTCTTTGAGAATGGCAACGTTGAATCTAGACATTGCAGAAAAGGTGCCCTCGACTCGTATGGTTTTTCAGTAGAAGTGCTAGATTTCCCAACATTTGTCTCATTTAAATCTTGATTGATACTTTCACCTTGTTTTTCTCTTTTTCTTTATTTTGAACCCCCTTGGTTACTTCTATAGGGTCATCTGATTCTTCCCTAGTTTCCTCATTTCTGTCAGTCGCCCTCGTGGACACTGCCTTTACTTGTTCACTACTAGCTCCAACTTCGTATTGCCCATTAGGATTATTCACAGTTTTACTAGGTAATTTTCCTTCACCCCTACGATTCAATGAGTTAGCTAACCATCCCATTTGGGACTCTAGCTTGGCGATAGATTGAGTATGTGAATGAACTAGTTATGATTGTGATTGTGTTTGAGAATCTAAATTGTGAAGTGAAGCCAACACCATTTCTTCAAAAGATTCCTTAGGTAGTTTCTGATTAGAAGATTGAGGCTGTTGTTGCTGAAACTGATTTTGATTATTATGTTGAAAATTTGAATTTCAATTATTAGGCTGAAAATTTGATCTAGGGGGCGGAGCAGATGGATTCTCAACATTTTGGTTCTTCCATGAAAGAAATAGACTTTTTCATTCCTTGCTATAACCATATTAATTTTGATTATTATTATTATAGTTATAGCTTTGTTGCGGATATTATTGCACCGCATTCACTTGTCCTAAAATGAAATCTAGAAATTGAGAGGCTAGAGGAAAAGAGAATACATTGTGACTAGGGTCAGAACATAAAGCACATTCCTCCGCGTACGACTGAGCGGGGATATGGTTCATCATCATCAATTGGTCCAACTTCCTAGATATTTCATCCACTATTTTAGATACATACATCGAATGATTGACTTCTAAGGCTATTCCTCTTTGATTTCCACTAGATAGTGTGGTATCTTTCCTAGCTGAAACAACATGATGTATGGAGTTTTCAGTTAGAGTTTAAAAAATTGCCCAAGCATCATTGGCACTTTTCTGTAGAAATGTGCATGCGCATTAGCATCGACTGTATTTCTCAATTGATGTGTAATACCTTCATAAATGGTCTGTGCTAGTTGCCACTTAGGTACTAGGTGGTGCGGGCACCATCAGAGTAAATCCTTAAACCTTTCCCAGTTATCGTAGAAGGTTTCACCTTCATTGGCTTCAAAATCTCTTATAGTTTGCCTTATCTAATTAGTTTTAGTGATAGGAAAATATTTTTATAAAAATGCTTTCTGTAAGCCGTCCTATGTCATGATAAAATTGGCTTCCAAAGAGTGGAGCCAATGTTTAGCTTTATCCTTAAGGGAAACCAGGAAAAGTCAAAGTTTCAGGTGTTACTCCATAAAGTTTTGCAACCTAAATGTTGCACAAATTACTTGAAACTCGTCGAAATGTTGATAAGGATCTTCATTTAGATGACCATGAAAATTTGATAACAGCGAGATTATGGATGGTTTAATTTCAAATTGTGTAGCTGTTACCACCGGTAACTCAATATATAAGGGGGAGGCGTAAGTAGTGGGAGTAAAATACTCCATAAGTGGTGGAGGTTGTTGTTGGGCCATTTGTTCAACTAGAATAAATAGCACAGAGCACACAAGGTATGTTTGATTTTTGGATCGTAAGGGACTAGCTCTAAATTATTAGATTGGACTCCAAACATAAACTAAAAAAGGTGTTAGGAAACTATGTTCCTAGAATCCGTTGACAGTGCGTATAAGTTGGTACTGCAATAAATTTCGTGAAATCTATAATGACCCTACGAGGGCAGAACTAGGGTTACCTTGAACTACAAAAATGGATTGGTGTAGTTGACGAATCGAGAACACAGGCTCGATAATTGCTCACGATCTTCTACCGTATTCCTTTGCTACCAGAATATCGAACTAAGTGTGGGCTCTTTCGAAATCCTTTCAGTTTTTTGCTCTCCCTCTTTGTGCTCTCTTTTCTATTCCGAGTTATAATCATCTTGATGAAAAAAACACAAACTGAGAAGAGAGCCAAAGCAGCATATGTATAGGCTACGATAGGGACCATAAGAGGTCAATAAGGAATAGGCTTCCTTATGGAATTAGGAAACCCTAATTCGAACTGAATCAGATTCTGATTTCCATAAATTATAATTCATACCACTAAAGAATTATAATTGCACTCCTACCCTTATCTCAAAAATATATTTCGAGCTCCATGTTATTAAATGTTTATTATCTCCCCATGTTAAGATTATAGATATCCATTAATTAAATATAATTACTGACAATCATATTTAATTAATCTCTTAAAATTTCTTGAGATCCTCTGCTCAACTTAGAGATTCATTCGTTCATGACAAGGCGCATTAGATCAAGAAAATGAAGACATTATTTCATTACTTAGAAGGATTATAGTACTCGACACAGACTCAAAACACAACTTGACGATAGACAGACTTGACAACAAGACTTAAAACTGACTCGACTTGACCCGACCTGATCTCAAGTGGAGCGTCACTGTAACTCGTTTATTCCTCTTAAACATCCGTTCGGTTTCAACAAGCAGCTATTCCAAACATCATCACAACACTGCCCCTTGTAGGCTCTCCCAGATTCTTCTTTCTTTAACAAAGGCTTGAATTCTTTGGCTAGCTCCTCAAGCCTTTTGAGGTGGAGGAATGATGATACCCTTTTCGATCAAGTCTTGAATTTCATGCCTGAGTCTCTAGCATCTATCTGTGCTATGCCCACGACTCTGATGGAAATCATAGAAGTACTAAATCTTGAAGCCTTGTGGAAGTGGATCAGGTTCCAGCTTGGGTTCCAACTTCTTCAAGTACCGTTCCTCTAGTATTTTTTCAATTGCGCTGCTCTGGGACATTCCTAGCTCAGAAAATTCTCTCTTCGCTTTCTTTTGCCTTTGATTCTGGTTTCCCCTTGCAACTCTGGTATTCTTTCCCCAATGCTATTGAATTGGTGTCTTTGGCAATCGTGGTAGCAACACATTGATATCAGGTAATGGATATTTGTTCAAATGAAGCGGCCCTTTGAACTTTTTCGAAGTCCTTTATTGGGCATATCAAATAATCCTTCCTTATCAAGCTTGTGGTCATCAATTCTTCTGCTCTTGCGGGTAGTATTCTCTAGTACACCACTCATAGAGAGCTTGTCAAGGATTTCCTGATCCAGTGTTTGTATGCCTAGATTAGCCAATCTTTCAAACCACTCATTATCATCACAAGGTGCAAGAGGTGGAGTCACAGGCGTTGTGTCAGCCAATTGCTTTATCACACCTATCATTTTCACAAGCAGTTCACTGATTTGGTTGACAGTAGATTCCATAGCAGTCATCCTAGCATCCATATCGGCTTCATGTGTCATCTTTCCAACCCTGACTGATTTGGCTGATCTTACCCCAAACTATGATCTGATCAAACGACTGCTAGGAGCTCTGCCCTAGGAAGGAGCATAACTCTTTGGTCCTATCTTCTTTTCTCTTATTTATTAGGGATTTTCAAATAATCAGGGGTCTTTATTGTAAAAGAATTTTCAAAGAATGGTTTTTTTACAAAAAAGTGGATTGAAAATCAAAGATGGAAATTTTTTTTCCTTTTCAAAAACATTTTCTTAAAATCAAAGAAATCAAGTTTCCAAAATTCTGAGGAAAACAAATCTTTTCTTTTTCGAAAGTATATTTGAGGTGTCGCACTCGTGAGTCGTATATGCAATAGTCGTGTAGTGCATGCAATGTAGATGAAATGCAATCTAATCTAAATGCAACGCACCTTGTTCTAGCTTAGACCTAACTAGGGGTGGCAATTTTTGACACGACACGACAACCCGACACGACCCGACACGAAAACAAACGGGTTTGGGTGACTCGTATAAGGGCACGGGTCATAAACGAGTCGACCCATGTGACACGATTAATAAACGGGTTGAAGCGGGTCAACCCGTCTAACCCGTTTGACCCGATTAAGTATTTAAGTGCAGTTGGGGCATTTTTTTTTTTAGTTCTAAAATTAATTTTTAATAATATGGAAGTCTAAAATACAAATAATATAAATAAGAATTAAAAAAATATATATTTTTTTTAAAACATATTTATTTAAAATTTATATATATAAAAACTAAAATTGTTTTTTTTTTTTTTTTTGTTTGCTCACAAAAAAAAAGAGTAGTTACCAACTTACCAAACAAGTAAATTTATATATAATAATGAATAACTAATATAATAAAAAAATAATAATTATTAATAACTAATTAGGGAGGGAGGAAGCTAGAGCTTGGAAGCATTCATGCATCAAGCATTGTATAAAAAAAATAATAAAATAAAATAAAATAAAAGGGAGGAAGTCCGCCAGGATTGCTGGATTGGGAGGGAGACAACTTAGTCAATTAGATAAATACAATTGTTAATCTTTATTCTTGATGGATGGCAAGTGGAGAAATTTCTTTATACAGTTAGTAAAAACAATATTTCTTCTTATTTATTTTGTTTGGAAATGCTTGGGTGTTAAGTTTATAATAATTGGATATTGTTATATTTGTAATATTTTGGTATTTAAGACATACGTTTTAATAATTGATACATTTTATAAAAGACTTGTTTGTGTTCTTAGTAGGACTGTAAGCATTTTTCGAATAATCGAACCAAGCTAACCGGTCAGTTTTTTTAAAATTACCTACAACTAAAAAACCGATCTGACCGCTCAAATTGGCAAAACTGACCGAACCGACCACTTCGGTTGGTTTTCAAAACATGAAAAAATCAAAAATAAAAAAATAAAATCCGATCTGAACCGAACCGATGACACCCTACACGGGTTAAACGGGTGACCCGTGTATGACCCGACACGATTATAACCCGACACGATTATGACACGTTAAGAATGACACGATTATAACCCGACACGACAATGACCCGAAACGATAATGACCCGACATGATAATGACCCGACACAACCCGATTGCCACCCCTAGACCTAACATATCAGCACATAAGAATCCTTGAGTATGCTAATCATCTTACTAATCCAATCATTTTTCAAGGATTTTTAGCTTTGAAATTCTTGATGGCTCAGGTTTGCAAAATTGAATTTTTCATGAAAATCTTGAAAGAGAGGGGGAGATTTGTAATTTTCAAAAATATTTTTGAACCATCAATGCTTGTGGTGCGAAATCATGATTCTTTAAAAAATCGAGGTAGGAAATTCTAAAATCTGAGTGGGAAATCTTTGAATCATCAATGCACGAAATGATGATTTTTGAAAACCAATGTAGAAAATTTTAAATTCTCTAGAATTTGGGGAGAATTTGAAATTGAATCATCAAATAGGAATTTTGAAATTCTCTAAAATCTAAGGAGAATTTTGGAATGATTTTTGTAGAAGTGAATTTCAAAGTAATTTTTCAAAAGGGATATTCCCGGAAGACTCGGGTTTTTCAAAGAAGTGCTAGTATTTTTAAAATTTTCAAAAATTGTCCTTAGATAATGATTGGATGTTCGGATGAAGACCATACTACTCTAGAAGAATCTATCATACAAGGTTTGATGATGCCTTTGCATACACGTCCTCATCATCCACGTAATCCCTGACGGGCAAATGCAAATAATTCATCACATTGTCCTAATCAAAGATGATAATCAAGATCCTAATTGAAGCTACATAAACTATATGCAAAGGCTGGGTTTTAGTCTCATAAAGGGTCCATTAGCAAGCCAAGGGCTCTATATACCACAAGCGGTACAAGGCTAATGGTGAGCACATGCTACCAAAACTCTTGACAAATGAAGGAAAGAGGGCCCTCCATCCACAAGGCAATGGTCTCAATCAGTCGCGGTGAAAGAACCATGCAAGTGCAAATGCAGGCAGAAACTACACGATTATCGAATTAATAACAAGGATATTCTTTGGCTCAAGTTAAACCCTCGAAGAACAAGAAACCATAGGTTTCATGTTCAATTCCCTAGTCTTCGCTCGATAGTGTCCCGGGACGGATCCCAAGGAGCACACTTCAGGGAAAACTAGAACTTTCTCACGCAGTCCTAGAGATAAAGGGTCGCCACCTAATTTTTATCGAGAATTAGGAAACCCAAGTTTGACTCGCCCAAAATTGAATAAGGTTACTCGCCCTTCATTACCAGAAATTAGGTTTGGGGGTCTTTGTACGAGAGGGGAAGGAGCCCAAGCAGGACTAAAGCACCCCTCCTCGCCTTACCGAACGGTAGGCCTTGATTCAAATATCCTTGTTCTTAATTCATAATTGGTGTTGTTTCCTCAAACATACTAGATATATACATGTCAAAAGGGAATATCTAAGGAAAATCATGTCAAGAGATTAAATCAAGTAGAAGTCGGATGCACATGCAATACAAGAGAGAGGTATACTTACAGTGGTTAGTCCCACCCGGGACTGATGCAAAATAAAGGAAATATGTCATGATATGCAAAAGGGAACAAGAGAACTCACATTAGGTTGACTCAAGCAGAGTCGCAAAAGCAAAAAAAAGTGGAAACGTGTAATGCAATCATGCAACAATCCTAGATAAGATGTCTCTAACAAATAATCATATAAACGGAGACTATCCTAAAGGAATTGTGTCGTTGAAAACAAAGTTGTAAACCTAGAAAAATTCTAAGAGAAAGGATAGAGAAGGTACACGATACATGGGTACTAAGCCACTTGTAGACGAGGCAAGATCACAAATCGAAGTCCAGATCCACAACATTCAATTCTCTGCACTAAAGCACCAAATAATACCCAAGCATTGCAAAAACATAAGCAAACATATGACATGCATGAAAAGTAAGTAGAAAATATCATCAATCAAATTTCCAGATTCAGTAACCTCTAATGAATCCTATCAAAAGTGGTCTTAAACATGAGATGGGTTAAAACCCTTTTACAAAAAGGTTGATACATGTCTTAGGTAACTTCTCCAAAAAGTAGAACCTCTTTACCATTTTTGAAGTGAGAGAAATAAGAGTTTTGGGAACAGTGGATCAGGACTATCCCCTATTCTTGTAAAAATTATAATTAATTCTACAAATATCATGTAAAGCTCTATTTGGTGTCAAAAGAAAGCTATTTCATTGTAGTTTATGAAAAAAATAATCCTATGAACATGTCTTAATCTAAGGTTTCTGAAAAAGTATTTTAAACAGACTTTGTTATTCTGGAAGTTTTATATCATTTGACAAATGAATGCAAAACACAATAGAAGTATAATAGAAGTTCATCAATCATGTTAATCAGATAGATATAAGCTCTTAATCTCTCATCCAATTATCCTAGATGATTTCTAAACCAAGTTTTGTTCATCAATTCTTGTTGAGTGATTAAGGTATGACCATTTAATATACATAATCATAATTGTAGTTAAATCTAAAAAATTCCAGAATAGTAGTATCAACTTCAAATGCTTAGAAAACGATCTTAACTCGATCGTATGCTCACGATTTTACATCGGCATATAGATACATGAGTTAGGAATCATCCCCAAAAAGCGGAAACATCGATAACTATTATAGATTTTTTGAAATTCAAGTACCAAGAGACTATGTTCAAATCTGTCAACCGATTTCTCAACAATTTCTAAAAATAGCATATGAATCCTAGAAGTTCTCAAAACGGACTGGATGAAAGTTAATTCATCAAATTTTACCCAGAAAATTTGAAATCCATCAAACTATGGGTTTAAATGGACCAAATCTCATGGACAAAACCAATCTATTTTGCTGAATTTTCATCTAGTTCATTTTGAAGTGAGGAAAACATCTTATGTGATGGTTGAAGCTTATTTTAAGAGATCAAACTCATAGATCTACTTGATTAACATAATTCCCAATCAATTTAGCCCTCAAGTTCTATGAAGAAATTTAGATCATGGATCAAAGGAACTTATAAATATCCTATTGGAGATGAATTTCAATAGGAGTTCTAGGTAATAGAAATAATCAAGAGATGGGTATAAACATAGGAATCATCCCTCTCATTGATCATACTTCTAAACCATCATAGAATTCAAAATAGATACATATATATAATCATGTATGCATGGATTTAAATTAAAACATAAAAATGAAATCAAAATTGAAAATCAAAGTGAAAAACAATCTCTAATTATGAATTATCAACAAAATCAAAGTGATTTGGATCTAGCTATGTGAGTGTGTCAAGAACAAGAGATGAAGAAGATGACTGTTCTAACAAATAAAGTAAAACTATGCTAGATCCAAATATTATATATCTATATATATAAAATAGGAATTAGAGATGAATTATAGTATTTACCTCTTGGAGGATTCTCAATTATATAACCAAAATTGAATTGAAAATCTTCTTCTTCAAGTGTTCCTCAAGCACTCATCCATGGAAGTTAATGGAGGCAATTGATGTCTAATTCATCTAATATAATTATCTTGAGATTAGTTTAGGGAATTCTAATTCATAATTCTCTCTCTCTAGAATTCTCTCTTAATTGAAAGTATGTTCAAGGAGTACTTGTATCTCTCATGTATATTCAAAGCTTCTCCTAAGATATTCCAAGTGTCATTCAAGGTACTCCAAGATACTACTTAGATGATCTCATATGAGATGCATGAGACCTTATATAGAGTTTTGAAGACTTAGCTCTTAAGTTAGAGGGTTCAAATAGGATTTTTAGAGCTTAAAAGGGGTTAAAATGGACATTTCGGAGTCTAAACGCAATTTCCAGGCAATTTCCTCGCAGTGAGAGCCTTCTAGAAGGCTCAGAAACTAGAAAATGAGATAAAGACCACAATATGTAGGTGGAAGTTCTAGTGGGACTCGCCACCTCACAACCCAAAGTCGCCACCTATTTTTCTTGCTCCTCTGGTCATCCACAAGCCCTGTTTTAAATATTATGTGCACTACTTTTCTAGATTTTTGTAAAAATGCTTGTTGGTGTCTGAAATCGTCCATTTACGTACCATTAGAAAGTTGTCAGGTTGAATTTCAACATTAAAATATTCCCAGAGGTTTTGAAATGAGAATGGAAATCCAATTGAAGCCTGGAAGTCCTCCGAAACTTTCGTCGTCTTTTTGAAATCAAACGACGCCTTTTTCAAAATTGCTTTCAAATGCACATCGATTTCGAACTTTTCTTTAAAATTGAATATCTGGATACCTAGAATACTGCATTTAGAACACTTAATATTCATATAACCCTGAGTAAATATGAATTTTGAGAGATGATTTTGACAAAATTGGGATTTATCCATGGAAAAGGGCTTTTCTGAGCTTGAAGTCACTTTTCGAAGTTCGATCTTTTGATTATGTGGAATCCAGTACCCTCCACGACGTTGTCATCGAATCCTCCAAGACGTTGTCCACCCTAAATCTTATCAGTGTGGTCAAAATTGGGTGTCTACATTATCCCAATAGAAAGAACAAAAAAGAATTAAAAGCAGATGCAAGATGGGAGCTTACTTCTTACCATTCACACCCAGGAAGTCCTCAACTGAGTTTTCAAGGCTTCTTCACAAAGCCCAAGGGTGGACACATGGAGGAACTTCTTCTTCCACCCTTTGTTATTACTTGGGCACTTGTCAATTATTTTCCTCCCTTATCGGGCCCCTAGAGAGAAGAAACCGACTTCCCCATGCAGCGGGAATGACTGGTGGGTCCAGAAGAACTCTTGAAGGGTGAGGTTATACCTGAACACTTGGGGCCAAAGATGTATGGCCCCCATTAAGAATCTCCACCCGTTCGGGGCGAGCTACCCGAGAGCGATCCTGAGGTAAATCAGCATGTCCCGAGTGATCGGGTGGAGGGAAAGACACAGGCCCACCATAAAGGCATCCTTGTAGAGGGTGACAAAGCCCAGTCAATTCTGGTGAGCCCCGTTGGTGGGTACAACCAAGGAACAGTGGCCGGGGATGTCGTACCTATCTCTCAACCACACCAGGTCATCAACGAGCAGACTGTTGGAATTCATCTTGCACGAGCAGACAAGGCCAGGACTCCTGCAGACCGAGGACTCATCGTTCGATCCCTCCAACCCAGAGGCTTCATGAAGCCTTTTACCAGGCTCATCATCAGAGGCCCAGATAGGAATCCTCCATTCACTGTGGTGATCACAAAGAGACAGTGAAAGTGGTTGGTGTTATGGACATGCGAAATTGATTTTTCTTTTGTTTTGAAATTGGTTTGAAAAAGGTCTGTTGAAAATAGATACAGAGTCATCACTTGGAATTTAGGGAACCAAGAAACCCAATTTTTACTTATCCAAATGGATAAAGGGCACCAACCCTTCATAACCAAAGAACTTGGCTCGGAGTTTTGGTACGAGAGAGGGAGAAGCCTTTGTCGCGACTAAAACACCCTCAACTCGCCCCGTCTCTCGACGGGCCTCAATTAGCATCCAAATAATCATCTTATATTATGTTTGTTTTGACAATTAATACTATGATAGTATATTACATCTCATAAGAATCTTGAAATAGAATTTGAAAAGATAAGATATCATTCATAAGATCTAAGCCAAGTATCACACAATGCAAAGGTGAAAGATCACACAAACAAACCTATGAAAAATCGTCTAATCACATATCAAGTAATCAAGTTTTCCTAGTCTAGAAGGGGGGCATGAATTGTTATTGAAACAAATAATAACAGAAATAAAAAAATATGCTTAGCAAGCTAGTATGATGCATGTTAATCTTTGAGAAAAGAAGACCTCTCAATTCCCGTGATGGATGAAAAAGGAAGATTAGATCGGGGGGAGCATGAACGTGTGATCAAGTTCATTGCTTATAATCTTCTTAAATTAGGAGTCATAAAAACCCCAAATTTCGCATGGATGGAATGCATGATCCTAGAATGTGCAAAGGTTGTTGTGTGTTTGTGAACATGGACTTTCTAAAGTGACTTGGAAGTCTAAAATATGCATGAATGCATGGAGAATGTCATTATAGGATATGCACAAATGTTGTGTGAACTACTTCCTAATAGATGAGCTAATTTGGAATGCATGTAAACATCTAATCAAAGAATAAAAGTTGAAACATTATTGCAGTGAACTAATTTTGTAAAGATGAAAAAGTGAGCTTAGAAATGTTTTTAATTCATGATTTTTTATGGAGATCATCCCCATTGTGTCTAGAATACATATCAAAAATCCAAATTAACATTGAAGTTACAGATTGAGAGAAAGCATATAAACAAGATAGGTTACTCAGAAACAGAGTACGTACTGTCGACTGAAATGTAGAAAAATCTTAGAAAATGAAAACAAAGCATCTGGAGGCCCATATTACACAGATATTTCCCCAAGACACTATAGTTCAAGGGAAAATTGAGTTATGACCACTCGTTTTAGAAAGGTTTTCAAAAAAATAAGTTGCAAGTCAACTAAGCTGCTGTGACAGAGAAAACAGAATGTTTGGAAGGAATGTTTGAGTCAAAATGGAACCCTTCCATGTGTCTTTAAATCAAACAAAAAAATCATGGGTGTTCTCTAAGGAGTTAGTAAGACTTTACAAGTGGTAGGATAATCATCCATTAAGTATTGAATCTATAATACTATTTTCAAGTAGAAGAACTCACTATTTTGGGGGGTTTTGAGAAAATAAATGTTTTGTTTCTTGAAATCAAAATGTGATGGGTTTAGATGGGTTTTAGAAAAGGGGGTTTTGAGAGTGTATTTCCAGACCTTAAATGGAGATTACAACCACTTAGAATATCCATTCCAAACTCATTTCAAGAACTTCTCAAGTATTTGAAAACATTGTTTATTTGGGAACCAAACTCAAGAATCTATGGGAGTATGATACATGAGAGGATGGATGATACATGATATGATATAATCTGTTAATAGTGGTAAAGAATATGTTCATGGGATGTGGGTTCATCTACATACAAGAGAGTGTTGCATCAAAGTGTGAAAGTTAAAAAGTTGCATACTGTGAATAGTGCCCCAGACTGTGTGCATTACTTTACAAAATTTTAAAGGGAGATCAAACATGCCTAAGAAAATGTGAGAAAAATCAGAGAACCTCCCTAGTGTGTCTAGAATGCACAGAAAAAGACCAAACCTTAATTGATATCACATACTAAAAAGAATAAATAAGAATGTACACATGACTCAAAAACAAAAGCTGCATTGTTGACTGATTTTGTGTGATTTTTTTATAAATAGAAGATCAACTCTTATGATGGTAAAAAAAAAAAAGAAAAAAAGAAAAGCCTATGTTAGGTGGTGAAAACATCTGAAAACTAATGCAAGAATTCAGATTATAATCTATGGGAGGAAAGACAGATTATTTACATGAACTTTAAAAATTCGAAAATGGTACTTTTACATCTCTATTATTAATGGAAAAAATGGGGACAAACTATGATATATTAAGGAGATTTTCCAACTAGTTTCATCATCATAACTCAAGTATTTAATTCAAAACAAATCTTTGAACCTGAACAGCTCACTGTTTTGGATCATTCTTGAAGAAAATAGATTTGGGTTTCGGAATAGAGTTTGAGTTCTTGATTGGGGGTTTTGAAATAGATATTCAAAGCATGAACTTAAATACTTGAGATGACCATGTGTGGACACGCGGAATCGGACCACTTCTCTCGTTTGAGATTGTTTTGAAAAGGAATTGATTCAAGGGAAGAAATTGAAAGGGTCTGTTGAAAACAGATACAGAGTCGCCACTTGGTCTTTAAGGAACCAAGAAACCTAATTTTGACTCAACCAAGCGGATAAGGGCACCGGCCCTTCATAACCAAAGAACTTGGTTCGGGGTTTTGGTACGAGAGAGGAAGGAGCCTTTGTCACGACTAAAACACCCTCAACTCGCCCCGCCTTTCGACGGGCCTCAATTAGCATCCAAATAATCATCTTATACTATGTTTGGTTCGACAAATAATACTATGATAGTATATTACATCACATAAGAAACTTGAAAATGGAAGATCTAAAGGTAAGATATCATTCATAAGATCTAAGTCAAATATCATGCAATGTAAAGTGAAAGATCACACAAATAAACCTAGGAAAAATCGTCTAATCATGTATCAAGTAATTAAGTTTCCTTAATCTAAAGGGGACATGAATGGTTATTGAAACAAATAATCAAAGAATCAAAGTA
The DNA here is from genome assembly GCA_033977485.1 of Hydrangea macrophylla. Lineage (NCBI taxonomy): Eukaryota > Viridiplantae > Streptophyta > Magnoliopsida > Cornales > Hydrangeaceae > Hydrangea > Hydrangea macrophylla. Next base: position 86,619,359 of record CM066994.1, read on the forward strand.
TGCTTAGCAAGCTAGTATGATGCATGTTATTCTTTGAGAAAAAGAAGATCCCTCAATCCCCGGGACGGATGAGAAAGGATGATTAGATCGAGGGGAAGCATGAACGTGTGATCAAGTTCATTCCTTATAATCTTCTTAGATTAGGAGTCACAAAAGCCCCAAATCTTGCATGGATGCAATGTATGATCCTAAAATGTGCAAAGGTTGTAGTGTGTTTTGTGTACATGAATTTCTAGAATGACTTAGAAGTCTATAATGTGTATGAATGAATGAATGAAATTAATATGGGATATGTACAAATGTAGTATGAACTACTTCCTAAGATATGAACTAATTTGGAATGCATATGAGCATCAAGTCAAAGAATGAAAGTTGAAGTATGCTTGCTGTGAATAGTGGACAGAACAGTAGCATCATCTTTGGAAATTTGAAAAGAGGGGTTAGGAATGTTTTCAATGCATGATTTTTTATGGAGATGTTCCTTATTGTGTCTAGAACACAACCCAAAAAGCCAATCCTTAATAACTATCACAGATTGAGAGAAATCATATAAACAATGGAGGTCACTCAGAAACAGAGTCCGTACCGTCGACTGAAATGTTAGAAAATCTTATAAAATGAAGAAGAATGATCTAGAGGCCCATTTTATACAGAAAGTTCCCTAAGACATTGAAGTTTAAGGGAAAAATAAGTTAGGATCACCCCTTTTGGAAAAGTTTTCTGTAAAACAAGTTGGAAGTGGACCTAGCTGCTGTGACAGCAAAGACAGAATGTATGGAAGGAATGTTTGAGTCCAAATGGACCATTTTCAAGTACTTCCAAGTCAAGCCAAAAATCATGGGTGTTCTATAGTGAGTTAGAAAGACTTTCCAAGTGGTCTTACATTCATACATTGAGTATTGAACCCAAAATAATTCCTTGAAGTTAAATGACTCACTGTTTTGAGGGTTTTGAGGAAAACAAGGTTTATTTCTTGAAATCAAAATGAGGGGTTTAAGAGGGGGGTTTTGAAATGAGGGTTTTGAAAGTATACTTCCAGACCTTGGATGAATATTCTAACCACTTGGAATATCAATTCCTAACTTATTTCAAGAACTTCCCAAGTATTTGCAAACCATGGTTTTATTTGGAAATCAAACTCAAGAATCTATGGGAGTATGATACATGAGAGGATAGATGATACATGATATGATATAACATGCTAAAAGTGGTAAAGAACATGTGTATGGGATATGGGTTCATCTAGATACAAGAGAGTGTTGCATCAAAGTGTGAAAGCCAAAAAGTGAAATGCTGTGAATAGTGGACAGACTGTATGCATTACTTTGTAACATTATAATGGGAGGTCAAACATGCCTAGGAAAATGTGGGAAAAATCAGAGATCATCCTTATTGTGTCTAGAAAATTACCCAAAAAGCCAAACCTCAATAGCTATCATAGATTAAAAGAAAAAAATCAGAATGTACACATGACTCAGAAACAAAAGCTGCACTGTTGACTGATTTTGTAAGATTTTTCATAAATCAAAGAAAGGGTTTATGACGACCCGTTATACACCAAAAGTTTCCTAAGACACCCAAGTTTCATAAAAAAAATAGAAAAGATATATGTACAGTGACGAAAATATCCAGAATAAGTGCAAGAAGTTGGGTGAACATTCTGTGAGAACAGAGGCAGATTATGAATATTAACTTCTCACATCCAAAACAAATACTTTCATATCTCTATAATTGATGGGAAAAATCAGAGACAAACTATGATGTCTTAGGAAGATTTTCCAAGTGGTTTCATCATCATAACTCAAGTATTTAATTCAAAACAAATCTTTGAATCTGAACAGCTCACTGTTTTGGATCATTCTTGAAGAAAATGGATTTGGGTTTGAAATAGAGTTTGAGTTCTTGATTGGGGGTTTTGAAATAGATGTTCAAAGCATGAACTTAAACTCTTGAGATGACCATGTGACCACTTAGAACCTCATCCAACCTTGAATCATCAAAGAACTCCCAATATTATTGGAGAGATTCATTTTTATTTTGAACATAACTTCAATACATTCCAAGAACATCTTGGAAGTATTGAGGTTATGATCATCATCTATCAAACATGTTTTTGAGGTCAAGAGCTACTATCCATAAGGATTCACTCACCCCAAACTTCATGTCATCACTTAGATGATGATGAACTAGTAAGTAAATAAAGAAAATAAAAAGAAATGAGATTAAGAAGAGATGAACATAATATGAACAAGCAAGTAAATAACAATCAATAGATGATAATCAATATGATTTTGGACTTGTAGCTTGGTGTTTCACTCATAGATTTTGACATTTGGACATGGAAGTAGCTTCCTAACTCAAGAATGCTCAAGAATGGTGATTGGGTATATTGATGATGAAGTATGTAGAAAAATGGTGGAGGAAAACAAGATTAGAACTCACTTTTATTGGAAAAAATGGAAGAAGAAGACTACTTCTTCTCTTTCTCTCTCTATATTTCCCTAGAGTTTCTTCCTAAGCTTTCTCTAAGCTTCCATGTCTCTCCCCTAAATGGAAGTAAATGGCTTCTTTTATAGGCAAAGGAGGGGTGGTAAATGGAGTTTTAAAAAGTTTAAAATGGTCTCCCATTGGTCCAAAATAAGCTGGGAACCAAAACTACGTCGTTTTGATTTCTAATATATCAAATTGGACCCCCAAAATAAATTATAAAAACTCACTGTTCTGGAGGGGAGTGCCGCGGCGGCACTGGGCCAGTGCCGCGGCGGCACTGGGCCAGTGCCGCCGCGGCACTGCTCCTCCCTTCGTCCAGATAATGCTGTTTAGGCCCCCTGAGGTTCCGGTATTCGCGAAAAGGCCCTATTTCGTCCGAAATTCACAGAAAATGCATACGAACTCCAAATTGAGGTTGTGATATACCGTTGGAAAGGTAATGGAGTCTACTTTACATAAAAAATAGTTTGGAGATAGGTCACTTTGAAAAGTTTTGCGGTATTCACGATAAAAGCCGATTTGATCGCCTTTTTTTGCCTTAGGAAATTCATAATAAATTCGTTTTAAATCCAGAAATTATGTGCGATATACCGTTGGAAAGCTATTGACCTCTAGTATCCATGAAAAATGTTTGAAAATTATTTTGGTGCCCTGGTTCCAAAGTCAAATTCTGGTCAAACTGGTCAAACCTGGGATTCCCGGGAAGTTCTGGAAACCTCCGGGAGTTCCCGGGAGCTGATGTTTTCGCTCGATTTTCTTTTGGAACTTGTTTTAACATTTTTCTCATGATTTAAAATGATTCTGGTGAATTCGGGCGATTTTGGTCAAACTTGGTCAAACTTAGTCAAACCTGGTCAAACCTTGGTCAAACCTGGTCAAACCTTGGTCAAACCGGTCAACGGGGACTTTCCGGGAGCTTCCGGGACTTCCGGGGGTCTCTGGGAGCTGACGATTTCATTCGATTTTTCTTTTAAAACTCATTTGAATACTTTTCTTACGACGTAGCATGTTTCCAGAGCTTTGGGACCAAACCTGGGAGTTTTATGGCTTTCAGGGGCATTTTGGTCATTCTGAGCATTTTGAGAAATAGAACCAACTTCCAGGAGTCCTTTTGAGTCCTTTTTCGATCATTGTGAACCACCAAGCTATGGGTCTCCTAAATCTGATAGCCGACAAAATGGGGTGTCTACAGTTTGCCCCTTTTTGGCATGAACTTGCGAGGCAACGCATGTCGCAAGCGAGTGCCAAAGCTTTGAAGAGACAGGACTTTTTGGAGGCTATAGATTTAGGATAAAAAGCGTTGCAAAAGATGCAATGAAGAAAAATAAAGATGCTGAGGTCAGTGCTGGTCGTGCTCTGCGTGAGCTGCCTACGTATCCCAAGGGGAATCAGACCAGGACGTAGTTCAGGGCGAAAAGGAATAAATCACACATGCACATACACAACAATCAGGCGGATGCTATGCTATAAGAGTGATATGCAATGCATGGATGTGATATGAATTGTGTCATGAGTCCTATCATGTCTAGTGTTATGACCCTAGTATGAGCAAGTGCTGTGGGGTGTGCCACTCCGAGTGGCTGGTGTTGTGCTAGTGTTTGCGACTGTGATGTGGTGGATGACTCGGATAAGGACAGCAAGGTTTAGAAGACTCTGGGTCTAGGGGCAAACTTCTGAAATTACAGGAAGTGTGCTTTACCAGCGAATGGGATCAGATGTGGGGTCTTTGAGGATGATAACTAAAGATAACCCATAGGTGAGGGAGTTCATGACAACCGACAGTTTTATAATAACCAAAGCGAGGAGGCTCATAATAGGTAGCTCACGATAATTGACAGGTGAGATAACCGGAGTGAAGAAGCTCGCGATAAGTGAGGAAACTCATGATGACTGACAGGTGAGAAAGCTCATGATAATCAGTGGACACGGATCCTTGAATTGCGAATAGACAGTGCTTGCCCTGGGAATTCGGGTGATTCGACTGCGGGTGATGTTTTCAATCATTGGCCGATCCTTATGATGACAAGTCCGAAGAATCGGTTCGGACTTCTACTATCTTCTGCTGGGATGGTAGGGGACTCTCTGAGAATCTCTCTTCAATTCTTGACCTAGAACCAGGATCCATCTCTGAATCTATCGTGGTTGGTCAGATCTCGCAATGCTCAATCCAAAAGAACCGGTTAGGGTCTATCGGTTTCTGTCCTCGGGGGATGATGTAGGGTTCTCGGAGAATCTCTTTTGGCGCTCAATCCAAGAGGGCCGATCAGGGCCTCCGGGAGCTGGTATCTATCGGTTTCTGTCCTCGGGGGATGATGTAGGGTTCTCGGAGAATCTCTTTTGGCGCTCAATCCAAGAGGGCCGGTCAGGGCCTCCGGGAGCTGGTATCTATCGGTTTCTGTCCTCGGGGGATGATGTAGGGTTCTCGGAGAATCTCTTTTGGCGCTCAATCCAAGGGGGCCGGTCAGGGCCTCCAGGAGCTGGTATCTATCGGTTTCTGTCCTCGGGGGATGATGTAGGGTTCTCGGAGAATCTCTTTTGGCGCTCAATCCAAGGGGGCCGGTCAGGGCCTCCGGGAGCTGGTATCTATAGGTTTCTGTCCTCGGGGGATAATGTAGGGTTCTCGGAGAATCTCTTTTGGCGCTCAATCCAAGAGGGCCGGTCAGGGCCTCCGGGAGCTGGTATCTATAGGTTTCTGTCCTCGGGGGATGATGTAGGGTTCTCGGAGAATCTCTTTTGGCGCTCAATCCAAGGGGGCCGGTCAGGGCCTCCGGGAGCTGGTATCTATAGGTTTCTGTCCTCGGGGGATAATGTAGGGTTCTCGGAGAATCTCTTTTGGCGCTCAATCCAAGGGGGCCGGTCAGGGCCTCCAGGAGCTGGTATCTATAGGTTTCTGTCCTCGGGGGATGATGTAGGGTTCTCGGAGAATCTCTTTTGGCGCTCAATCCAAGGGGGCCGGTCAGGGCCTCCGGGAGCTGGTATCTATAGGTTTCTGTCCTCGGGGGATAATGTAGGGTTCTCGGAGAATCTCTTTTGGCGCTCAATCCAAGGGGGCCGGTCAGGGCCTCCGGGAGCTGGTATCTATAGGTTTCTGTCCTCGGGGGATAATGTAGGGTTCTCGGAGAATCTCTTTTGGCGCTCAATCCAAGGGGGCCGGTCAGGGCCTCCGGGAGCTGGTATCTAATGGTTTCTGTCCTCGGGGGATGATGTAGGGTTCTCGGAGAATCTCTTTTGGCGCTCAATCCAAGGGGGCCGGTCAGGGCCTCCGGGAGCTGGTATCTATAGGTTTCTGTCCTCGGGGGATGATGTAGGGTTCTCGGAGAATCTCTTTTGGCGCTCAATCCAAGGGGGCCGGTCAGGGCCTCCGGGAGCTGGTATCTATAGGTTTCTATCCTCGGGGGATGATGCAGGGTTCTCGGAGAATCTCTTTTGGCGCTCAACCCAAGAGGGCCGGTCAGGGCCTCCAGGAGCTGGTATCTATCGGTTTCTATCCTCGGGGGATGATGTAGGGTTCTCGGAGAATCTCTTTTGGCGCTCAATCCAAGGGGGCCGGTCAGGGCCTCCGGGAGCTGAAGGATAATGTACTCTGCTAGAAAGAAGGAAATACGTCCTTTAAATGGGAGTCAAGGTATCATTCTATTTGTGATGAGGGATACGGAGATGGCCTGCGGCAGTTAAGGTTTTGATTTTGAAAGAGGAGAGTGATGGACTTATGTTGCATGAAGAAAAATGAAAGATCAACAGCCACTCATGGACTTATGTTGCTAGGAGAAAGGAAGATCATCAACAGCCACTCATGGACTTATGTTGCATGAACAAAGGAAGATCATCAACAGCCACTCATGGACTTATGTTGCATGAAGAAAGATCAACAGCCACTCATGGACTTATGTTGCAAGGAGAAAGGAAGATCATCAACAGCCACTCATGGACTTATGTTGCATGAACAAAGGAAGATCATCAACAGCCACTCATGGACTTATGTTGCATGAACAAAGGAAGATCATCAACAGCCACTCATGGACTTATGTTGCATGAAAACAAGATGAAAGATCAACAGCCACTCATGGACTTATGTTGCTAGAATGAAAGAAGATCATCAACAGCCACTCATGGACTTATGTTGCATGAAAACAAGATGAAAGATCAACAGCCACTCATGGACTTATGTTGCCAAGATGAAAGGAAGATCATCATTCAATGGTTTGGAAAGGGATGAAATTCGCATTTGCCCTAAGTTTGGACGCTTCTCATGCTGATGCCTTAACCGGTGCGATAATGGTGTTTGGTACTCCTGCTTGTATTGGCATGCTCTTTATAACTTGATTTGAAAATTTTATTAGTCACTGTTGACTTACACATTTGAGACTACAACAGACTAAAAAAACTTGACGGACATTGACGCACGAGGACGACACATTTGACACCAAAACGAAACAAGGTCGACTTGCCAAAACTTAATGTGCTTTTGTCATAAATGATGTACCATTTCTCTTTTATGTTTACTTCTCTCCTTAACGTGGCATCACTTTGATGGTGAATCTTATTTTTGAAAATTCCTCCCTACTGATCTAATCAATTTCTTTACTTCTCTCAAGATGTGCTTTGAATTAGTGCCTTAGTTTATGGAATAAAAGATGCTCCATTTCCATCTATTCAAGACAATGTTTGTGACTTGAAGGCTTACCATTGGGGTATAGGGATCGGGTGGCAAACGAAGTTTGCCCCTAGTTTGAAGGGCATGAAGTGGGATCGGTAGGCAAACGAGGTAAATGACCGAAGTTTGCCCCTAGTTTGGAAGAAGGTTCATTGGAGGTTTTGGGCAAACGAGGTAGGTGACCGAAGTTTGCCCCTAGTTTGGAGGAAGGTTCATTGGAGGTTTTGGGCAAACGAGGTAGGTGACTGAAGTTTGCCCCTAGTTTGGAGGAAGGTTCATTGGAGGTTTTGGGCAAATGAGGTAGGTGACCGAAGTTTGCCCCTAGTTTGGAGGAAGGTTCATTGGAGGTTTTGGGCAAACGAGGTAGGTGACCGAAGTTTGCCCCTTGTGTGAAGGGTAGATAGTAAAAGTCAGGCAAACGAGGTGGGTAGCCGAAGTTTGCCCCTAGTGTGGAAGGTGATTTTCTGGCTTGAGGCATGGACCGTGACTTTAATCTCTCAAATGCTCATAACTTTTGCCTAGGCACCAGTGAGGTGACCTAGCAAGCTCTTTTCTCTCTTTTGTTATTGCTCACTTTGGATTTAGCTCTAATTTTTGCCTAGGCGTCCTTTCAGATTTTCGACCTAGCGAGCCATCCTTCTTTTTTTTTTTTTTTTTTTTGAAAGTCTGCCTACGTACCCCTAAGTGGGGATCAGGTCCAACGTAGTTCGGGCATGGTTGGGAAGAAGCGGGTTGATTTTTGGGTAGGTGGGGTGACCGAACCGATGCGGTTGCCTACGTATCCCCGAGTGGGAATCTGGTCGAGCGTAGTTCAAGGCAAGGTCTTGAAAGAAATCGGTTTGATTATGATGGTGTTGACCGAACCGATGTGGTTGCCTACGCATTCCTGAGTGGGAATCAGGTCGAGCGTAGTTCAAGGCAGGGCTTAAAAGAGATGGGCTATGAGGGTTTTTCAAACCAATCGTCAAATAAATTCAAACTTGAGCCACTTGTGGTAGCTTTGAATAAAAGGATTCAGTTTTAGTCTCCCTTTCCTTTCTTTTCTTTTCCTTTTCTTTTTCTTTTCTTTTTCTTCTTTTCTTTGTCTTCTTTTTCTTTTGAGGATCGATCCTTTTCACTTTCGCCTAGCCAGTCAATTTTCCTTTTCAAATAGTTGATTCATGTGAGATCTTCCGATCATAATCTCAAAATTCCAGAATGTGCACGTCAACTTTCGGGATTTATTTGGGGTCGTTTCGAGCCTTTTGCAATGTGATCTAGGCACGTTCTTATGATGTAATTTGAAGCATACGATTCTCTCATTTGTTTCATCGAAAATTTCTTTTATTTTCTTCATCATTTTGACTGGCTAAGGTCAGATCTTGAAATCAATACCTTTTCAGCTCTAACTTTTGCCTAGGTGCCCTTTCAGGTTTTCAACCTAGCGAGCTTTTTCTTTTCTTTTCTTTTCTCTTCTCTTTTTTTTTTGTTTTTGAAAGTGGAGATGAAACTTACTGAAATGTTTGGCTACCATCAAGGGCTGAGTTTGCATTGCTTTTAATCGGACAGATTGCATGGCTCCCAATTGGATTGGGCTTAAGGCTTTGAAACGGTGGAAAAAGGGTGTTGGGTAAGCCCCAAGTCAGTCTCAAGTATGTCTTTTCAAGATTTGAGCAAAAGCATCTTTTAAATTCTTAAAGTAAGACTATTCAATTCCCAGCTCTTCTTCAGTGTCAGCGCAAAATTGACTTTGACCTTTCAGGATTTTCTGTTTGAGTTAAAAAAAGAAAACTATTTTTTTAGCATAGTAATATCCATGGTAATTTGAAAAGTGACACTTCAGTTCAACGATTCATGCATCTATGACTGGGCACATCAGATTAGGCAAAATGAGACTTCATTCCATCAGTAGAGAAGGATTACAGACTCATTGATGACAGACGGACTCGACCACAAGACTAAACTTGAAATAGACAAAACACACAACAGACTCGATTGGACTCGACCCGGTTTCAAATGGAATGTCACAGTGACTCACTTATTCTTTTTATTTTTTTATTTTTTTCTGGAGAGCATCTTTATTTAGTTCTCTAGCAAGAGTTCCAAACACCATCACTTCACCGGTACAGGTTCAACATTCATGGGCCTCAGCAAAGGGGATCATTCAAATAGGTAAGCCAGGGGCTTAGGTGACACGGGGTTGAATGGGTGGTGGCTCAATGATGTTTTGGTCGATGAGGTCCTGGATATCATGGCGGAGACGTATGCACTAGTCGGTGTCATGGCCTGGGCCTTGGTGGTAGGCACACCGTCTGGACAGGTCACAGTTAGGTGGTGGGAGATCGGCACGAGGCTGAAGGAGTTGGAGGTGTCCTTTTTTTAGCAGACGGCCTAAGGCTATGGAGGGGGAGATATCTAGTTTGGCAAAGGTACGGGGTTGCTTTTCCTGGTAAGGGCAACTAGTGGTTTGGTTGGAGGATTGGTATGGCCGATGAGGGTATGCCATGGGTTGGCTGCGCAGGGCGTTGACATCCGGGGAGTGTCGGGAGTATTTAGGCCTCTTGGACTGGTGTTGGGGCTCATCATTCTTGAACTTCTCTTCTATGATGGCATCTTCAATTCTGGTCCCCATCTCAAGCAGTTCTTTGCTAATGCTCCGTGCCATCTTCTCAAATCGACTCACCCTTAAACTCAACTGTTCAACAGTGGTTTGAAGCTCGTTCACTTTCTCTTCCAGAGCTTTGTAGGCCATTGGTGGATCGATGATGGTCTAGCCCTCGATTAAGATAGTGAATTCTGGGAGGTATAAAGGTGCGCTTACCCGGGGCTATGATTTTTCTGCAAATAGAAGTAAAAGTCCAAATTAGCGGAGGCGCGAAACACTTCTTATGGACTCCTATCAGGGAGAGATGATCAGAGATTTTGAAGAATTCATCGATGTGAACCGATGATGGTTACAGTAAGTATACGACTTCTGTATAACGATTGAGATGGGTGGGGATGATGATACGTATGTATTTGATGTGTAGAGACTGACATGTGTGAGACTGATAAGATGTGTGTGCATGTAGACTGACACAAATTGTGTATGTATATGAGACAAGCATGCGAATACAAGCCCTAATCTATATGACGCTCCTATTTCTAACAGATAGCAGCTAAACAAATAAGGTCCTAGCCATACAGAGTGTGCTAACCTTACTTTCCAGTATGATCACCAAGGGATAACAGGGATTTCCGGGATACTTCGGGAATTTTGGACAGAGTTTCTGGGAGAAACAGGGATTCGGAAGATTCGGAGAAATTTCTAGAAGTCATTTGAGTTTCTAGGAGAAATAGGGATTTCTGGTTGATTTGGACTGAGCTTCTAGGAGAAATTGGAAAATCAGAATTTCTGGGAGAAATTGGTACATCTAGGCATTTTTGGGAAGTTTGGATGGAGTTGTTGGAATTTTTGGGAAATCTTGAAGATTTGGATAGAGCTTATGGGAAAACATGAAAACTTGGGTAAGTTGGACAGAGTTTTTGGGAGAAACAAGTATACCGGAATTTCTGGGAGAAATTGAGATTTCTGGGTATTCTGGGGGAGAAATAGGGATTTCTAGGAAATCTTGGTGATTCGGACAGAGTTTCTAGGAGAAACAGGGATATCCTGATGAGTTGGGTAGAGTTTCTGTTGGAAGAAATAGGGATATACGACGGGAATAGGTAATGATGGTGATCATACTTTCTAGCAAGTTTTCATACTCCTGTGTCTCAGGACCAACAAACAAGGTTTGCGGTGTATATCTTTGTGAGCATGGAGCAGACATCCTTATCATGGTGCCTAGGCAAGTCAACTCAATGTGATCACATGTGAGCGATTGCCTTGGGAATCATAAGAAAGAGGTTCTGTTCTATGTCACATAAGCGTCTACACCGCGCAGGTAATCCCACCAGGGCATACAGCAGTTATATCACATTGTCCTATCTGAAAAGATAAATGAACAGTCCTATGAAAGGTTCTACAGGAATCTATATGTAAAGGCTGGGTTTAGTCAAAGAGGGTCCGTTGACGAGAGTTCCAATATACCATCAGAGAGACAGTACGGAAGTGTTTACTCTTTTTGATATACCTTGGAAGGTACAGTATCAACGGTGACTTGTGCCCTGGCACAGCAAGACCTGAACAATGTCAGCGCCGCGTTTCAGACACAGTCGAAAGGGGGAAATGAAAAAGTGCAATGCGGTGAACCAAACACAGTAAAACGATGATTTTAAGGATGCTTCTTATGAGTCAAACCTCTGTATTATTTTGTTTTAAAAATAAAAATCCCCAGCAGAGTCGCCAGATTGTGGACACGCGGAATCGGACCACTTCTCTCGTTTGAGATTGTTTTGAAAAGGAATTGATTCAAGGGAAGAAATTGAAAGGGTCTGTTGAAAACAGATACAGAGTCGCCACTTGGTCTTTAAGGAACCAAGAAACCTAATTTTGACTCAACCAAGCGGATAAGGGCACCGGCCCTTCATAACCAAAGAACTTGGTTCGGGGTTTTGGTACGAGAGAGGAAGGAGCCTTTGTCACGACTAAAACACCCTCAACTCGCCCCGCCTTTCGACGGGCCTCAATTAGCATCCAAATAATCATCTTATACTATGTTTGGTTCGACAAATAATACTATGATAGTATATTACATCACATAAGAAACTTGAAAATGGAAGATCTAAAGGTAAGATATCATTCATAAGATCTAAGTCAAATATCATGCAATGTAAAGTGAAAGATCACACAAATAAACCTAGGAAAAATCGTCTAATCATGTATCAAGTAATTAAGTTTCCTTAATCTAAAGGGGACATGAATGGTTATTGAAACAAATAATCAAAGAATCAAAGTATGTTTAGCAAGCTAGTATGATGCATGTTATTCTTTGAGAAAAAGAAGATCCCTCAATCCCCGGGACGGATGAGAAAGGATGATTAGATCGAGGGGAAGCATGAACGTGTGATCAAGTTCATTCCTTATAATCTTCTTAGATTAGGAGTCACAAAAGCCCCAAATCTTGCATGGATGCAATGTATGATCCTAAAATGTGCAAAGGTTGTAGTGTGTTTTGTGTACATGAATTTCTAGAATGACTTAGAAGTCTATAATGTGTATGAATGAATGAATGAAATTAATATGGGATATGTACAAATGTAGTATGAACTACTTCCTAAGATATGAACTAATTTGGAATGCATATGAGCATCAAGTCAAAGAATGAAAGTTGAAGTATGCTTGCTGTGAATAGTGGACAGAACAGTAGCATCATCTTTGGAAATTTGAAAAGAGGGGTTAGGAATGTTTTCAATGCATGATTTTTTATGGAGATGTTCCTTATTGTGTCTAGAACACAACCCAAAAAGCCAATCCTTAATAACTATCACAGATTGAGAGAAATCATATAAACAATGGAGGTCACTCAGAAACAGAGTCCGTACCGTCGACTGAAATGTTAGAAAATCTTATAAAATGAAGAAGAATGATCTAGAGGCCCATTTTATACAGAAAGTTCCCTAAGACATTGAAGTTTAAGGGAAAAATAAGTTAGGATCACCCCTTTTGGAAAAGTTTTCTGTAAAACAAGTTGGAAGTGGACCTAGCTGCTGTGACAGCAAAGACAGAATGTATGGAAGGAATGTTTGAGTCCAAATGGACCATTTTCAAGTACTTCCAAGTCAAGCCAAAAATCATGGGTGTTCTATAGTGAGTTAGAAAGACTTTCCAAGTGGTCTTACATTCATACATTGAGTATTGAACCCAAAATAATTCCTTGAAGTTAAATGACTCACTGTTTTGAGGGTTTTGAGGAAAACAAGGTTTATTTCTTGAAATCAAAATGAGGGGTTTAAGAGGGGGGTTTTGAAATGAGGGTTTTGAAAGTATACTTCCAGACCTTGGATGAATATTCTAACCACTTGGAATATCAATTCCTAACTTATTTCAAGAACTTCCCAAGTATTTGCAAACCATGGTTTTATTTGGAAATCAAACTCAAGAATCTATGGGAGTATGATACATGAGAGGATAGATGATACATGATATGATATAACATGCTAAAAGTGGTAAAGAACATGTGTATGGGATATGGGTTCATCTAGATACAAGAGAGTGTTGCATCAAAGTGTGAAAGCCAAAAAGTGAAATGCTGTGAATAGTGGACAGACTGTATGCATTACTTTGTAACATTATAATGGGAGGTCAAACATGCCTAGGAAAATGTGGGAAAAATCAGAGATCATCCTTATTGTGTCTAGAAAATTACCCAAAAAGCCAAACCTCAATAGCTATCATAGATTAAAAGAAAAAAATCAGAATGTACACATGACTCAGAAACAAAAGCTGCACTGTTGACTGATTTTGTAAGATTTTTCATAAATCAAAGAAAGGGTTTATGACGACCCGTTATACACCAAAAGTTTCCTAAGACACCCAAGTTTCATAAAAAAAATAGAAAAGATATATGTACAGTGACGAAAATATCCAGAATAAGTGCAAGAAGTTGGGTGAACATTCTGTGAGAACAGAGGCAGATTATGAATATTAACTTCTCACATCCAAAACAAATACTTTCATATCTCTATAATTGATGGGAAAAATCAGAGACAAACTATGATGTCTTAGGAAGATTTTCCAAGTGGTTTCATCATCATAACTCAAGTATTTAATTCAAAACAAATCTTTGAATCTGAACAGCTCACTGTTTTGGATCATTCTTGAAGAAAATGGATTTGGGTTTGAAATAGAGTTTGAGTTCTTGATTGGGGGTTTTGAAATAGATGTTCAAAGCATGAACTTAAACTCTTGAGATGACCATGTGACCACTTAGAACCTCATCCAACCTTGAATCATCAAAGAACTCCCAATATTATTGGAGAGATTCATTTTTATTTTGAACATAACTTCAATACATTCCAAGAACATCTTGGAAGTATTGAGGTTATGATCATCATCTATCAAACATGTTTTTGAGGTCAAGAGCTACTATCCATAAGGATTCACTCACCCCAAACTTCATGTCATCACTTAGATGATGATGAACTAGTAAGTAAATAAAGAAAATAAAAAGAAATGAGATTAAGAAGAGATGAACATAATATGAACAAGCAAGTAAATAACAATCAATAGATGATAATCAATATGATTTTGGACTTGTAGCTTGGTGTTTCACTCATAGATTTTGACATTTGGACATGGAAGTAGCTTCCTAACTCAAGAATGCTCAAGAATGGTGATTGGGTATATTGATGATGAAGTATGTAGAAAAATGGTGGAGGAAAACAAGATTAGAACTCACTTTTATTGGAAAAAATGGAAGAAGAAGACTACTTCTTCTCTTTCTCTCTCTATATTTCCCTAGAGTTTCTTCCTAAGCTTTCTCTAAGCTTCCATGTCTCTCCCCTAAATGGAAGTAAATGGCTTCTTTTATAGGCAAAGGAGGGGTGGTAAATGGAGTTTTAAAAAGTTTAAAATGGTCTCCCATTGGTCCAAAATAAGCTGGGAACCAAAACTACGTCGTTTTGATTTCTAATATATCAAATTGGACCCCCAAAATAAATTATAAAAACTCACTGTTCTGGAGGGGAGTGCCGCGGCGGCACTGGGCCAGTGCCGCGGCGGCAGTGGGCCAGTGCCGCGGCGGCACTGCTCCTCCCTTCGTCCAGATAATGCTGTTTAGGCCCCCTGAGGTTCCGGTATTCGCGAAAAGGCCCTATTTCGTCCGAAATTCACAGAAAATGCATACGAACTCCAAATTGAGGTTGTGATATACCGTTGGAAAGGTAATGGAGTCTACTTTACATAAAAAATAGTTTGGAGATAGGTCACTTTGAAAAGTTTTGCGGTATTCACGATAAAAGCCGATTTGATCGCCTTTTTTTGCCTTAGGAAATTCATAATAAATTCGTTTTAAATCCAGAAATTATGTGCGATATACCGTTGGAAAGCTATTGACCTCTAGTATCCATGAAAAATGTTTGAAAATTATTTTGGTGCCCTGGTTCCAAAGTCAAATTCTGGTCAAACTGGTCAAACCTGGGATTCCCGGGAAGTTCTGGAAACCTCCGGGAGTTCCCGGGAGCTGATGTTTTCGCTCGATTTTCTTTTGGAACTTGTTTTAACATTTTTCTCATGATTTAAAATGATTCTGGTGAATTCGGGCGATTTTGGTCAAACTTGGTCAAACTTAGTCAAACCTGGTCAAACCTTGGTCAAACCTGGTCAAACCTTGGTCAAACCGGTCAACGGGGACTTTCCGGGAGCTTCCGGGACTTCCGAGGGTCTCTGGGAGCTGACGATTTCATTCGATTTTTCTTTTAAAACTCATTTGAATACTTTTCTTACGACGTAGCATGTTTCCAGAGCTTTGGGACCAAACCTGGGAGTTTTATGGCTTTCAGGGGCATTTTGGTCATTCTGAGCATTTTGAGAAATAGAACCAACTTCCAGGAGTCCTTTTGAGTCCTTTTTCGATCATTGTGAACCACCAAGCTATGGGTCTCCTAAATCTGATAGCCGACAAAATGGGGTGTCTACACCATGTAGCCACTTAGAATATCCTCTTAACACTTGAAACCTCAAGAACTTGGAAGAAGAAGAAATCAAAATAGAAATGAGGTTGAGGGAGAGATGATGCAAATGACAAATAAATCAAAATAGAAATGAGATGAGGGATAGACTATGCTAGAATGTAAATAAATCAAAATAGAAATGGAGTTGAGAAGAGAAATGCAAGTATGATAAGTAAAAATGAAAATAGAAATGGGATTAGGAGAGAAGAACAAGTATATATGTCGCATCCGCGCCTCCGGTATGCAAATGGGGTGTCTATAATATATTCAATGATCTTTCAATGGTGGAACCACAAGCATTTAACCTCTCATATATGTGTATGTGGGTGAGTGCATCACTCTTTAACTCATTGGAAACTCAACGAAGATGAAGAAGATGGATTGAAAGTTTGAAAGCAAAAGTTTAGTTTTTAGAAAACTAATTGAACTCACATTTTGGATTGGATTTGGAAGAAGAAAATCTCTACTTCGATCTCTCTCTATTTTCTCCCTAACTATCTAATTTTCTCCCAACAACTTCAACTCTCTTCTTTTTTTTCCCCTAAAATGGAAGCCAAAGGGTCTCTTTTATAGGCCAAGATGGGGGGTGTAAATGGGATTTTAGAAAGTTCAAAATGGTCTCCTATTGGTTCAAAATAATCTTGGAACCAAAACTATGTCGTTTTGATTTCTAATATTTATACAAAACTCCCCAAAACAAAATTACAAAAATGGACTTTCTGGGGAAGAGTGCCGCAGTGGCACTGGGCCTGTGCCGCGGCGGGAGTGGGCCAGTGCCACAGTGGCAGTGCTTCTCAGAAGTCCAGATAATTGTGTTTAGGCCCCTACAGGTTTCGGTATTCACGAAAAGGCCTTATTTCGTCCGAAATTCACAAAAATGCATGTAAACTCCAAAACAAGGTTATGATTTACCATTGAAAAGGTAATGGAGTCTACTTTTCATAAAAAAAGTTCGGAGATTGGTCACTTTTAAAAGTTTTGCGGTATTCGCGATAAAAGTCTATTTGATTGTCTTTTTTCACCTTCAAAAATTTATAACAAAATCGTTTTAACTCCAAAAATTATGTAAGATATATCGTTGGAAAGCTATTGACCTCTAGTATCCATGAAAAATATTTGAAAAATGATACGGTGCTACAATTTCAAATTCAACTTTTAGGTCAAATCGGTCAAACCTAGGATCTCCAGGAAGTTTTGGGAACCTATGGGAGCTCCTAGGAGCTGACGTTTTTGTCCGATTTTCTTTTAAAACTCGTTTTAGTACTTTTCACATGATCTAGAATAATCTTAGAACTTTTTGGCCAATTTGGATGGTTTCGGTCAAACCCTGGTCAAATTTGGGTTAAACCGGTCACGAGGACTTTTCGAAAACTTTCGGGACTTCTCGGGTCTCTGGGAACCGACGATTTCACCTGATTTTGCTTTAAAACTTATTTTATTACTTTTATTACAATGTAGCATGTTTCCATAATGTTTTGGTCCAAATCTGGGAGTGTTTGGACTTTCAGGGGTATTTTTGTCATTTTTGCCAATTCTTTAACTTCTTGAGAGTTAGAGGCAATCTCTGAAAATCCAATCTTTCTAATCATCAAGGTTTGACATGCTTGGTGCCTCCTAAATCTGTTAGCCAACAAAATGGGGTGTCTAGAGTTTGTCCCTCTTTGGCATGAACTTGCAAGGCAATGCGTGTTGCAAGCGAGTACCAAAGCCTTAATGAGACAGGACTGGACTTTTGGGGGTTAAAGATTTATGATAAAAACAAGTGCGCTACGAAGAATGCAAGAAGAATCGATGTTAAGGCTAGTACTGGTCGTGCTCTGCGTG
Organism: Hydrangea macrophylla; assembly: GCA_033977485.1. Taxonomy (NCBI): domain Eukaryota; kingdom Viridiplantae; phylum Streptophyta; class Magnoliopsida; order Cornales; family Hydrangeaceae; genus Hydrangea; species Hydrangea macrophylla. The sequence goes on from CM066994.1 coordinate 86,636,901, forward strand.
AGCTGCCTACGTATTCCAAGGGGAATTAGACCAGGACATAGTTCGGGGCACAAAGAAACAAACACATGGAAATACACAACAATCAGGCATATGTATGTCATGAGAATGATAAGCAATGCCTGGATGTGATATGAATTATGTCATGAGTCCTATTATATCTAGTGTTCTGATCCAAGTATGAGTCAGTGCTGTGGGTGTGCCCCTCCGAGTGGACTTGTGTCGTGCTTGTGCTTATTCGACTCTAATGTAGTGGTAGATCCCGATAAGGATACCAAGGTATTGAAGACTCTGGGTCTCGGGGCAAACTTCTTAAATTTTAGGAAGTATGCTTTACAAGCGAATGGGATCAGGTGTGGGGTCCTTGAGGACGACAATTAAGGATAACCGATGGATGCTGAGCCCTTGATACGAAACGATGAATAAGGATGACTAAGACAACCAATAGGCGAGGGAGCTCATGATTTGTGAATAGATAATTCTTGCCCCAGGAGCCGGGATCTCTAGACCGTTGACGATGATTCTTGTGGTGGCTGCCCCAGAAAGTCAGTTCAAGCTTCTAGGAGCTGATTTTCTCTATTCTCTTCTTCTGGGGATAAGGAGATTGTGCTAGGAAGTATGCTAACTGATATGGGTGTAAGGGTATCATTCTATTTGGGATAAAGGATACGTAGATGATCTGCGGCGTCTATAGATTTGACATTGATGGAGGACGATGATCAACAGTCACTCATGGACTTATGTTGCATGGACGAGGGAAGGTAATCAGTAGCCACTCATGGATTTATGTTACATGGATGAAGGAAGATAATCAATAGCCACTCATGGACTTATGTTGCATGGAAGAAGGACAATCAACAACCACTCATTAACTTATGTTGCTAGGATGAAGGAAGATCATCAATCGCCACTCATGGTCTTATGTTGCATGAACGAAGAAAGATGATCAACAGCCACTCATGGACTTATGTTGCTAGGAGAAAGGAAGATCAACAGCCACTCATGGACTTATGTTGCTAGGATGAAGGAGGATCATCAACCGCTACTCATGGACTTATGTTGCATGAACGAAGAAAGATAATCAACAGCCACTCATGGACTTATGTTGCTAGGAGATGATGATTAACTTTTGGCAGTTTAGAAAGGGATGAAATTCATATTTTTCCTAAGTTTGGACACTTCTCATGCTGATGCCTTGACTGGTACAGTAATAGTATTTAGTTTTCCTGCTTTTACTGTCCTTCGAATGCTCTTCAAAATTTTATAACTTGATTTAAATAAATCATTATTAGTCACTGTTGACTTACACATTTGAGACTACGACAAACTTAAAAACTGACGAACATCGACGCACGAGGGCGACACGTTCAACACCTAATTGGAAGAAGCTCGACTTGCCAAGATTTGATGTGCATTTGTCATAGATGATACCATTTCACTCCTCATCTTAACATGGTAGCACTTTGTTGATAAATCTAGTTTTTGAAAATTCCTCTCTATTAATCTAATAAACTCTTCACTTCTCCAAAGAAGTGCTTTGAATTAGTGGCTTAGCTTTTATAATAAAAGATGCTCTATTTCAAAATTTTCAAAATAACTTGATGACTTAAAAACTCACCCTTGGTGTGAAGGGATCATGTTAGACAAACGGAGTTTGCCCCTAGTTTGAAGTGTAGGATGTGGAATTCATAGGCAAACGAGGTAGGTGACCGAAGTTTGACCCTTGTATAAAGGGTAGCTAGTAAAATTCAGGCAAACGAGGTGGGTAGCCGAAGTTTGCCCCTAGTGTGGAAGGTGATTTTTAGATTAAGGTAAGGACTGCGACTTTTAGTTTCTCAGATGCTCATAACTTTTGCCTAGGCACTAGTGAAGTGACCTAGCGAGCTCTTTTCTCTCTTTTTCTTATTACTCACTTTGGATTTAGCTCTAATTTTTACCTTGGTTCCCTTTCAGGTTTTTGACCTAGCGAGCCATCCTTCTTTTCTTTTTAGAAATTCTGCCTATGTACCCCCAAGCAAGCATCAGGTCCAACATAGTTCAGGCCAAGGTTGGAAAGAAGAGGGATAGATTATAATGGTGTCGACCGAACCGATGCAGTTGCCTATGTATCCCCGAGTGGGAATTAGGTCGAGCCAAGTTCAAGGCAAGGCTTTGAATGAACAGGGGGGCTGATTATATATGATGGTGTTGACTCAACCGACACAGTTGCCTATGTATCCCCGAGTGGGAATTAGGTCGAGCGTAGTTCAAGGCTAGGCTTTAAAGGAACATGGGGGTTGGTTATGATGGTGTTGACAAAACCGACGCGGTTGCTTATGTATCCCCAAGTGGGAATCAGTTCGAGCGTAGTTCAAGGCAAGGCTTTGAAAGAACAGAGGGGTTTTTTAAGCCAATCGTTATACAAGTTCAACTTTGGGTCACTTATGGTAGCCTTGAATAAGAGGATTCGGTCTCGATCTCCCTTTATTTCTTTTTCTTTTTTTTTCTTTTTTTTTTTTGAGGATTGATCCTTTTCACTTTTTCCTAGCCAGTTAATTTTTCTTTTCACATAGTTGATTCATGTGAGATCTTCTGATCGCAATCTCAAAATTTCATAATGTGCATGTCAGCTCTCAAAATTTGTTTGTGGTCATTCTGAGCTTTTTGAAATATAATTTAGGCACGTTTTATGATGTACCTTGAAGGGTATAATTCTTTCATTTGTCTCATCAAAATTTTCTCCAACCTTTTGACTGGCTAGGGTCAGATTTTGGAAATTAACACCCTTTTTGCTCTAACTTTTTCCTAGGTGCCCTTTTTGGGTTTTCGACCTAGCGAGCTTTTCTGTCTTTCTTTCTTTCTTTTTTTCTTTGAAAGTGCACAGATTCACATGGCTCTTATTAGATTGGGCTCAAGGCTTTGAAATGGTGGAAAAGGGTGTAGGGCAAGCCCCAAGTCAGTTCCAAGTATGTCTTTTCAAGATTGAGGAAAGAGCATCTTTAAATTCTTAAAGTAAGATTATTCAATTCTCAGCTCTTCATCGGTGTCAGTGTGAAATCGACTTTGACCTTTCAAGATTCTTTTTTTGTTTGATGCAAAAAATTATTAACAAAGTAATATCCATGGTTATTTAAAAAGTGACATTACAGTTCAGTGATTTGTACACTTATGACTATACACATCAGGTTAAGCAAAATGAGATTTCATTAGCAAAAGAGTTGGATTACATTATAGACTCATAATAACTCAATGACAGATAGACTCGACCACAAGACTAAACTTGAAATAGACTCAAAACATAGAACAGACTTGACTAGACTTGACCTGGTCTCAAATGGAGTGTCGTGGTGACTCGCTTATTCTTTTTTCGAAAGAGCAGTCTCATTTGTTTTTTTTTATAGCAAAAGTCCCAAACACCATCGCTTCACTTGCACAAGTTCAACATTCATGGTCCTCAACGAAGGGGATCGCTTGAACAGATAAGCCAAGAGTTGTAGGGTTCGATGAAGCTGACATTTTTGTTGACATAGGGTTGGATGGGCAATGGCTCGATGATTTTCTAATCGATGAGGTCTTAAATATCATGGAGAAGGCGCATACAGCTATCGGTGTTGTGGCCTGGATCTTGGTAGTAGGAACAATATTTGGACAAGTTATAGTTGGCGATGGGATATCGGCACTAGGCTGAAGGAGTTGGAGGTGCCCCTTTTTGATGAGGTTATCAAGGATTACGGACAACGACATACCTAGGTTGGCGAAGGTTCTTAGGTTACGGGCTTTTGGTGTCGAATCAAGAAATGTGCTGAAAGACTGAGATGCGCTTTGCGTCTTATACTCCGGTGTCTTGTGAGGATCATCTGATCAACTGAGATGCGCTTTGCGTCTTGTACTCCAGTGCCGAATCAGGAAATGTGCTGAAATACTGAGATGCGCTTTGTGTCTTATACTCTGGTGTCTTGTGAGGATCCTCAGATCGACTGAGATGCGCTTTGCATCTTATACTCTGGTGCTGAATTAGGAAATGTACTAAAAGATTGAGATGCGCTTTGCGTCTTAGACTCCGGTGTCTTGTGAGGATCATCTGATCTACTGAGATGCGCTTTGCGTCTTAGACTCTGGTGCCGAATCAGGAAATGTGCTAAAAGACTGAGATGCGCTTCGCGTCTTAGACTCCGGTGTCTTTTGAGGATTGATGTTGTCAGAATCAAGATATAAAAGTATTCTTTACTTTTCAAAGGATTTGCAGTGTGGAAGTAAAGGTCGAACCCACAGAGATTGATTACTACAGCAACTTAATTTTAAAACCTAAGTCTAATTAATTAGGAAAAACGGATTTTGATTTGGATTTAATTAAACTAATAACAATAAAAGTAAATCTAAACTATGAAAGCAATTAAAATAGTTGTTTTAAATAATGTTTAAGGGAACCTAGGATTGCAAATCCACCACTAGCTTCATAATAGGAATATTCATGAATTACTTTAGCTTATTACGTTGGATGAATATGGGGAATTGTAGCTACAAGCCCAATTCCTCCGACAAGAAGATAATCATGGTTCAAGCACCAACATAATCCATCTGCGGATAGCACGAATTATCTCACACTAAACTAGGGTTGTGATCTAATCCGTCTAACCTAGGCATGGACTATTCGGATACTTGATAGCACGAATCAATAAAGCACCATCACATGTAAACAACCTAAACAAGCACAGCAAGAATAGATCGTTGAGCACATCACAGTCAAAATAGATCTAAGACAAGAATAAATTCTGAAAGCAATGATTTAATCAATAGTAGTACGATTTATTTATAAAAATCCTCTCAACATGTGACTGTCATCCATACATAATAAAACTAAAATAAATACATAAAATACTCCCTATTACTCATCTAGGGCTTCATTGAAACCCTAGATCTATGATCTAGCCGTCCATGGAAGTAGTAGATAGCAAGAGGTTGATGGAGGAGGCCACGGAAACCCTTGGTCTTCTTCTTCTTCTCCTTGCTTCCCTCCCTTCAATGGCTGGAAGTATGGTTGTAGAATGTGTGTATATTAATTGCCAACCCTCTAATTGAAGTAAAATAGAGTTTATATAGATTTACAACATGTTTTGGAAGCCTTTACAACTCGAAACGGACTGAAACTGATGTAATTTACAGTCTGGACGTCGTTTAGCAGTCTCGTTGTTGGAAAAACAGGTTTAAATGGAAAGTTTAAACGCGCAGCGGAAAAATCAAGTTATGAAACTTTATTGGCATGCCCGGATCTACTACTCGTCAATTCTACATATGCGCACAAGAGGGGACACGAGTTATACCTTAGTGTCTTGAACCCAATTCTGATCTTCAACTTCCAGCAGCCTCCACTAGTTGATCTTCACCCTTATGACTCCTGCGGATGCCTGTCAGAAAGACTAGGGTTGGTGGGAACCCTAATGGAGAGGATAGAGTAGGTTTTGGGACTCCAAAACAGTTTCTGCAGCTTCTGACGTTCAAAACGACGAACAACCTTTTCCAGAACGCAGCTGCCCTATTTATAGATTCCCAGAACCGACCTAGACTTCGAGCGATCGAAGTGCCTTCGATCGATCGAACATTCGATCGATCGAACCATCTTCGATCGATCGAACCTTCAGACTTCAATCGATCGAAACATCTTCGATCGATCGAACCTGTCTGGACATCATCCTCAAGCATCTTTCCAAGCATCCTGGCGGAGCTAAGAGTGGGACCTCCTAGGCTCTTTATTGTTGGCTCAGACCAGTTTGTTAATTACCATGACCAAACTCTTTGATCAGCAAACTAACTAACTGGTCAGTTAAAGTTTACTCCACTATAAAACGATAACTGAACTCCAACGCAAAAGAACATATCCGAAGCGATAACTAGACTTGTATGGTGTACTAATGTCCCTCTACCGTCAGCATTCGTAATCATATTCAGGTAATCGGATAACTGTTACTGTCAACCTGAATCATGATTACTTCTTGTATTCCTTGAGTCCCATTCACCTCTCATGATTACCAAACATGTTGATAACTCTTATCAACAAGACTGCAGTACTCAGTAATCGACTTGGTGACATTCTCAAGGGAATGCTTACTCTGAAACAGAGGGTAGATTCTATCTTGACAATGCATGTACACAACCCTATGAACATGACATACCCAAGATACCCAGGTGTTGATCTTTTATAGACCTCACTGATTGGTAAATCAAAGCAGTCATATCCACAGTCTGTGTTCATAATCGTCTCAAGATTGAGAACACGTACCTTATACAAGTTATGAGTTCCTATTGACTGTTTGACAGTCTTAAGCGTCAATAGGAAACTCAGGTCCGTCAATGCACTATAAGCACTAGCATATCAACTAAGAGCTACACTCTAGTGATTGAGATTAATCACTCCATCCAATGGTAGTTAATTATGCTACAGTGTAGACTTGATGAGGTATCCAGTCTCATCATCCACTGTGACACATTCTAAGTATTAAAAAATAGTAATTCGTATCTCACTTGTGTGCATCTCATACACACACGAATTACTTACTATAATACTTAAGGATTAACAATCATCTCATGAAAAGAACATACACAATAAAATGTAAAGCTGATATCCATATATTAAAATGTCAATGTCTCATACAGAAAGTAATGGTTTGAGGGCACAAACCCAACAAACTCCCACTTGCACTCATAACCATTCAGAACTACATCTAAGACCTAGACTATCTAGATGACGATCAAAGACCTTCTGTGGCAAGGCCTTTGTAAACGGATCAGCAAGATTGTCAGCTGTGGCAATCTTGGTGACAGTCACATCTCCACGTTGAACAATATCTCGGATAAGATGATATTTCCGCTCTACGTGCTTTCCCTTTCCGTGGTTCCTTGGCTCCTTGGACTGAGCCACTGCCCCACTATTATCACAATAAAGCGTAATAGGCGACAGTGACGCTGGTACCACCTCGAGTTCCATAAGGAACTTCTTGAGCCAAACAGCTTCCTTTGCGGCTTCACAAGCAGCCACATACTCAGCTTCTGTAGTTGAGTCTGCAATGCATTTCTGCTTAATGCTCCTCCAACTGACAGCACCACCTCCCAAGGTAAAGAGATGACCGGACGTCGACTTCCTCGAATCTTTATCTGACATAAAGTCCGAGTCAGTGTATCCCACTGGAATTAACTCACTACCACCGTACATAAGCATGTAATCTTTAGTTCTTCTCAAGTACTTAAGAATGTGCTTAACGGCTGTCCAGTGCTCTGGACCCGGGTTCGACTGATACCTGCTAACCATGCCAACGGCAAAGCAGATATCTGGTCTAGTGCATAACATCGCATACATGAGACTTCCCACTGCCGAGGCATAGGGAATTCCTGCCATGCGATTCCTCTCCTCTTGTGTCTTTGGACACTGGTCCTTGGAGAACGCTAAACCATGCCTGAAAGGTAACAAACCTTTCTTCGAATTATCCATTGAAAACCTAGTTAGCACTTTCTCGATATAACCAGCTTGAGATAATCCCATTATCTTTCGCTTGCGATCCCGAAAGAGCTTTATCCCAAGAATATAGTTCGCCTCTCCTAGATCCTTCATATCGAAAGTACTAGCTAGCCAAACCTTGACCGTTGACAGCGCCGCTACATCATTCCCAATGAGTAGAATGTCGTCAACGTAAAGCACAAGAAAAGCCACTACTTTCCCTTCACATTTCTTGTATACACAAGGCTCATCCAGATTCTGTATGAAACCAAACGACTTGACCGCTTGGTCAAATCGGATGTTCCAACTTCTGGATGCCTGCTTAAGCCCATAAATGGACTTTTGCAACTTGCATACCAAGTTACCTTTCCGACCAGCTATGAACCCTTCTGGTTGTTGTATATAGATGTCCTCCTCAAGATTGCCATTCAAGAATGCAGTCTTGACGTCCATCTGCCAGATCTCAAAATCTAGGCATGCAGCAACGGATAAGAGTATTCTGATGGACTTGAGCATGGCCACCGGCGAGAAGGTTTCCTCATAGTCAATGCCCTCCCTCTGAGTATAACCTTTCGCAACAAGCCTTGCCTTAAAGGTCTCAACCTTTCCATCAGATCCTCTTTTCCTCTTGTAGACCCACTTACAGCCAATGGGTTTAATATTGGCTGGAAGTTCTACAAGATCCCAGACCTGATTAGAATCCATAGATTCCAATTCAGCCTTCATAGCTTTAACCCAATGAGCTGAATCAACATCAGCCATTGCCTCTTCGTATGTGGTAGGATCAGATTCAGATTCTATGGAGACAGCTTCAAAAACTTCTCCTAAGAACATGTATCTATCAGGCTGGCTGATAATCCTCCCACTACGACGAGGTACTGGTGCGGAAATAGGTGAAGAAGTGGTGTTTTCCTGATTTACATCGTTATTAACTGCGGGTTGGACTGAGGGCTCTCCTTCTATCTCTCTAAGATCTATCCTTCCCTTAGGTTTATGGTTCATGATATAATCATCCTCCAAGAAAATAGCATTCGTACTGACGAACACCTTCTGTTCTCTTGGATCATAAAAATACCATCCATAAGTACCCTTTGGATACCCCACGAAGTAACATACTTCCGATCTAGAATCCAGCTTGCTCATCTTTCCTTTTAGCACATGTGCCGGACATCCCCATATCCGGAGATGTTGCAAAGAAGGCTTGCGCCCAATCCACATCTCTCGTGGTGTCCTGGGAACAGATTTGCTTGGTACTAGATTTAGTATGTAAGCAGCGGTTTCCAAAGCATAACCCCAAAGAAATAAAGGTAACTCAGAATAACTCATCATTGACCTAGTCATATCTAAAAGAGTCCGATTCCTTCTCTCCGCTACACCATTTTGCTGAGGCGTGCCAGGTGCAGTCAACTGTGACAGAATCCCATTCTGTACGAGGTGATCAATAAATTCATTAGAGAGGTACTCGCCACCTCGATCAGATCGAATGGCCTTGATATGTGTGCCCAATTGCTTCTCCACTTCAGCCCTAAACTCTTTGAACTTTTCAAAGGCTTCAGACTTGTGCTGCATTAGGTACACATATCCATACCTAGAGTGGTCATCAGTAAATGTTATGAAATACTCATAACCACCCCTTGCTCTAATATTTATTGGTCCACACACATCAGTATGAACTAATTCCAACAATGCATTGGTTCTATTGCCCTTTGCAGGAAAGGGCCTTTTGGTCATCTTACCCTCTAAACAAGACTCGCAGACTTCTATTGGTTCGAGAACCAAATCACCTAAGACCCCTTCTTTGACTAGTCTGCCAATCCTATTTAGATTGATATGACCAAGCCTCATATGCCAAAGCTTTGTTGGATTAGTGGAAGGTCTCTTTCTTTTAGATGGTACAGTTACCACTGAGTTATTAAGTTCCATACAAGAATCTTTAGAAATATTGGGAGTAATCACATATAAACCATTTGATTTAACACCAGAACATATAAAAGAACTATTTCTTTTAATCACAACTTCAGTTCCAAAATGAAAAGAATAACCATTATTCGATAAATTAGAAACTGAAATTAAATTACGTCTCATTGAAGGGACGTAAAGTACATCTGATAAAATCAAAACTTTATTGTCTAGAAATTCTAAAACTACGACTCCTATAGCAACCGCAGAAACGGTTGCGCTAGAACCTAGAGTAAGTACGATTTCCCCATCACTGCACCTCCTGGTTGATCTGAACCCCTGCAATGAATTACAGATATGGTTAGTCGCACCAGAATCAATGCACCAAGTGTTTGAAGTATCCGTTATAAAACTTACTTCAATCACATGTGATTCAATCATACCTTGAACTCTTGTAGCTAAGAATTCTGGACAGTTCCTCTTCCAGTGGCCTTTCTCACCGCATTGGAAACACTTTCCTTTGCCTTGGCCACCCACCTTCCCTTTGCCTTTACCTTTTCCCTTAGATTTTGCAATCTTAGGGACCGGTCCAACACTTGAACCACCAGTGCCAGCCTTCTTCTTCCCTTTCTTTCCTTTCGGTACAGATCGGGAAGATGAAGCGCTTTTCTCAACGTTCAAAACGTTGACCCCAGGTTTGATCACCCCTTCCGCTGCCAAAAGAGAACTCATCAATTCGCTCATTGAAAAATTCATTTGATTCATATTATAGTTAAGTTTAAATTGAGCGAATGAAGGCGACAGCGAATTGAGGATCATATCAACTTGGGTCTGTGCATCAATGTTGGCACCTAGGGTCTCCAGCTCGTTTAAATAACCAATCATTTTTAAAACATGTTCCTTGACTGGAGTCCCTTCCGACATCTTTGCACTCATTATCTTTTGCATAGCTACCTGTCTGGCAGGCCTGCCATGCTCCCCAAACATCTTTTTCAGGGATGTGATAATGTCACTGGCTGAATCATTCGATTGGAATTGATGTTGCAACACACCAGCCATTGAGGCCAGAATATAGCAACGAGCCATTCCATTCGACTTCTTCCATTTATCGAACTCGCGTCTAGCAGCAGCCGAAGCATTTGCAGCGGGTTCTTCGGGGCATGGGGTGGTGAGGACATATATGTGATCCTCCGCAGTTAACACGATGTCAAGGTTACGTTTCCATTCAGTGTAGTTGTTTCCAGTTAACTTGTTTTGAGTGAGTATGGTGGCAAGTGGACTAAATGCAGATCCAGACATTGTGATTTACTGTAAAAATCAAAAGGCAAAATAAATATGGATATCAGATTTTGACAGTTTGAAATAAAAGAATCCTTAAAACTCTTATTTAAAAACAAAGTCGCCGGAATATCGAGACGAAAAAATAAAGCCTCCGTGTGGTGGTCAATGTTCGATCTTTCGATTAATCATGACTTGTCCGCTATGCAACTCTTGCAAAACAAGTTATGACTCCCGAACCTATTTGATCTCTAAGTTTCTGAATAATGCCCCGTGTGGGATCCCTTATCCATAGCTTAGCTAGTGTATACCATTAACTAAGATCCAATCACAACCGTCTCAAGTAGCGCCTCCGTGTGGTGGTCACCCTCTAACACGTCTGATTGATCCTATCCATAGGAAGTTCACATCTAGTAACCAATGAGCAGTGTACCCTCCGTATGGAATGATCACCCCTGGCGAGGTGACACAGAATACACTACTCATCTTACAATGAACCGTTAATGGAAGATCGTGGGTGTTATTTGATAAGACCCTCTCCCACTAGATTTAGTAAATTAAGGATTTTGCTTTTGAAAAAAGTTTCCACACACTACCCATAAACATCCAATGTTTACTAATGTGTCGAAAAACGGTTTTTGAATTTTATTTTAGAAAACTTGTTTTAAGTGCATGCAACAATGTATTATACGCCAATCACAAAACAAGCACATAAAACAAAAAACTAAAATGAAATAAAAGACATCCAAACGATGCCTCTATCTCCCATGGCTCTATCTTCATAGAACCTGCTTTTTGGTTTGATCGCCTCCAGCTCCATCTTTATGGACAACGGCTCCTTGCTCCATCTTCATGGAATTTCTAATTCTATTACATTGGACCTATGCTTCTTTTGAAGCTTACAATTTATCTAGAAAAAGGAAATAGCAACAACAAAATAAAAGGCTAGGGAAACCGGTGCGACTTTCCTTTTCGTAGGATTGAAGTCGCAGCGCCCTTTACATATGCCTTAAAACCAAACAAAATTAAAACAATACACCAATCTCAAAACATTCAAACACAAAATAAATGCTCTTGGTGCCATGGGAGATAGCGACTAATTTTGCTGCAAAAGGGTTAGTCGTACACGCATCCACACATACATAACAAATATATGTAACTATTGGAACACTTAATTGATTCACACAGTATATAAACACTTTACATACTGAATTAGAACTTAAAAACAGCATCTTACTTCTCTGTCACAGTTCGATCGATCGAAGACCGTTCGATCGCTCGAACCTTCGATCGATTGAACACTGTTCAATCGCTTGAACATTCTATTTCACAGAATGATTAAAAATTTTGCAGATTACGTTAAAATTAAACTTTTAATTTCAAAATACTTTTAAAACTGTGAAACAAAGATCCTGACAAAGAGTCTATCTCGATCGATCGAACTCTATTCGATCGCTCGAACAACAGAAGGTTTCGATCGATCGAAACCTGTTCGATCGCTCGAGTACAGAGCGTTCGATCGATCGAGACTACTTCGATCGATCGAACCCATCTTGCATCAAATGCAATCACAGATTTGTATACTGCTGCGATAACACTGCAGAAACAGATCTGTGACGATGCAGTTTCAAAAACAGTTCTAAAATAAACATGCAAATCAAAACTAGGGTTCCAAAAACGCATCTATAGATCCAAACGAACCTGGCTCTGATACCAATTGTTGGAAAAACAGGTTTAAATGGAAAGTTTAAACGCGCAGCGGAAAAATCAAGTTATGAAACTTTATTGGCATGCCCGGATCTACTACTCGTCAATTCTACATATGCGCACAAGAGGGGACACGAGTTATACCTTAGTGTCTTGAACCCAATTCTGATCTTCAACTTCCAGCAGCCTCCACTAGTTGATCTTCACCCTTATGACTCCTGCGGATGCCTGTCAGAAAGACTAGGGTTGGTGGGAACCCTAATGGAGAGGATAGAGTAGGTTTTGGGACTCCAAAACAGTTTCTGCAGCTTCTGACGTTCAAAACGACGAACAACCTTTTCCAGAACGCAGCTGCCCTGTTTATAGATTCCCAGAACCGACCTAGACTTCGAGCGATCGAAGTGCCTTCGATCGATCGAACATTCGATCGATCGAACCATCTTCGATCGATCGAACCTTCAGACTTCAATCGATCGAAACATCTTCGATCGATCGAACCTGTCTGGACATCATCCTCAAGCATCTTTCCAAGCATCCTGGCGGAGCTAAGAGTGGGACCTCCTAGGCTCTTTATTGTTGGCTCAGACCAGTTTGTTAATTACCATGACCAAACTCTTTGATCAGCAAACTAACTAACTGGTCAGTTAAAGTTTACTCCACTATAAAACGATAACTGAACTCCAACGCAAAAGAACATATCCGAAGCGATAACTAGACTTGTATGGTGTACTAATGTCCCTCTACCGTCAGCATTCGTAATCATATTCAGGTAATCGGATAACTGTTACTGTCAACCTGAATCATGATTACTTCTTGTATTCCTTGAGTCCCATTCACCTCTCATGATTACCAAACATGTTGATAACTCTTATCAACAAGACTGCAGTACTCAGTAATCGACTTGGTGACATTCTCAAGGGAATGCTTACTCTGAAACAGAGGGTAGATTCTATCTTGACAATGCATGTACACAACCCTATGAACATGACATACCCAAGATACCCAGGTGTTGATCTTTTATAGACCTCACTGATTGGTAAATCAAAGCAGTCATATCCACAGTCTGTGTTCATAATCGTCTCAAGATTGAGAACACGTACCTTATACAAGTTATGAGTTCCTATTGACTGTTTGACAGTCTTAAGCGTCAATAGGAAACTCAGGTCCGTCAATGCACTATAAGCACTAGCATATCAACTAAGAGCTACACTCTAGTGATTGAGATTAATCACTCCATCCAATGGTAGTTAATTATGCTACAGTGTAGACTTGATGAGGTATCCAGTCTCATCATCCACTGTGACACATTCTAAGTATTAAAAAATAGTAATTCGTATCTCACTTGTGTGCATCTCATACACACACGAATTACTTACTATAATACTTAAGGATTAACAATCATCTCATGAAAAGAACATACACAATAAAATGTAAAGCTGATATCCATATATTAAAATGTCAATGTCTCATACAGAAAGTAATGGTTTGAGGGCACAAACCCAACACTCGTTTGCACAGGAGTCTTCAGTATACTGAAATACGCAACTTTGGTTTTTGGGCATATCGCGCGAGCGCGACGTTTTGACTTTCGCGCGCGCGGATCGCGCGAGCGGTTTCTAGGTTCTCGCGCGAGCGGATCGCGCGAGCGATTCTCTGATTTTCGCGCCCGCGGACCGCGCGCGCGACTTGGATTTTTCTGCTTCTTTACTTCTGACTTTTCACCCTGTTTATCCTGGTTTAGTTGATTTCTTCCAAAACCTGTCAGAAACTAGAAAACGAAGTAAAAATATACAAAAACAGGATAAAAAGGTACTAACAAATGCGCGTTAAGGCGTATAAATAGGATTAGTTCTCTCCCGATCACACCCCCAAACCTACATTTTGCTAGTCCTCGAGCAAAACTAAAATAAAAACTACTAATAAAAATCTATTCCATTTTCGTATGGATCACGATTGCATTTAGCGTATGCAACAAGCCTTTTAAACCCCTAGGTGTCCCTAGTCGGACGAGTGAAGTCTCGTGAGGGTTCTCATCAACAAGTTACCCACAACCATCTTTATTAACTTATTAATTTAAAAACTTTTATTAAAAACAAAGAACAAAATATTCAATACTTCTTATTATACAACAAAGATTTGAAATAGGATAACGAACAAGAAGAAATAGAATCAAACGTCTACCTACATCATGAAAAACCATCTCAAGCACATGCATCGTATAAATCAATAGAGTTTCTCATAAAATTGCACGTGTGTGATGAGGTAGTCAAGTGAACACGCGCTTGTCATAAACTTGGAATATAACTCGGATCACCATCTAACTATGTCTTGACTACGAATCTCACAATGTTAATTACACTCTCAAATGAAACACTCAGAAACAGGTGTAATTTATCTAGTATATGCGAGCAACGGAAATATATTTTCAAAACGATAAATGCTCACATATGACATGAAAAAGATGCATGACACGAAAGAACAGTAGTCTCATGGATAAGATGCCAATAATCAAAAGAAATTAATCATTACCATGTTTTAATCCCCCTCCCATCATTTACATATCAAAACCATGTTTCTCTAGGATCAAATAGGACTTTTTAAAGGTTGTAATGTGGCTCAGGTAATGAAAAAGTATAGGACAGATATATCAGGTAGTTTCAGAATGGCATTGTAAAGCATGTTCGATTTTCTTCCATTCTTCTTCTACAAACTTTCATCTTTTCTTTCTCTTCATTCCTTTTCATTTTTTTTTTCTTCTTTTCTTTCATCATTTTTTTTCAACCTTCCTCTTCTTTATTTTTTCTTTATTCTTTTCCTCCTCGTTGCTTTTGAAACAAATATTCAATAAATAACAAGGCAACCACCCCAAACATCATCTTTATTTTCTTCTTCTTCTCAATCACACATCGCCTTAACACCACTAAAAGGTGATCAATCTTTCAGAAGTGAACTCCAAGTTGGCCAAATTGGAGCAAAAACAAGGATAATGGTAATTTAAGAAAGAAATGGCATTTTAATGGCTCAAAGGGCGAACTAAGGAAATTTTATCTTTTATCGGCCGGCAGTAAACAAAGAAGGCCTAAAATCATTTCCTAGGGTGATATGGTTCTTCAATGTTTACAATGGAAGATTATTTAGCATGGTAGTAACTATTTTAACTTGCTTATCAACCAAAACAAGAATAACGAGACTAAACAACAAATAGATGCGCTATTTCAATGAAATTCGACAAACACAATATATTTATAACCCTCAAAATAGAAAAGATAGGCTCAAAAGCTCACCGGGTTTAGTCTCCACCATGTGTTATCTAGAAATCCGAATCATATTATAGTTCACAACCAACATGTATTCCAATGACTACGTGCAGTGCATAGGTTTATGTGCAAATCTATGATATAAAACTACGATTCAAATGATACATAACCTAAAACGTTTCATCAAAACTTCAACACGTGTTTAATCACGTCTTCTCTTGTTTATCATTCTATAACAATCATAATTACATAACAAGAAGTATCGACTAGCGATTGCAAAACCGTAGGTAACATCGTTTATTTAAACACACTTATTGAAAAATTTTAAAATTTTGCATAAAATATTTTGCATAAAACAATGTGCATGTGTGTAGCATACCCCCAAACCTAAACCTGTCATTGTCCCCAATGAAACAACAAAACGAAAGAACGGAGAGTACATAAGGAAAGAAACGATAGCACCTTAATCTTGACAAGCATAGCACAGGTGACAAAGGAATATGTCAATACAGTTCAATGTTACCTGTTACTATGTAATAAAAAAACAAACTAACAAAAGAATATTAAAAGTAAATAAACAGAAATATACAAAAAAAAACTAATCGAAACTAAACGAAACTATCAACTGGAACAAGGAATAAAATGAAAAAATATACATGTAATAAGGAAAACAACGACGAACTCGATCGAAACAGTCCGAATAAACAAAAACAGAAAAGGAAAAATTGGTAAAATAGGTAGGGGGAAAGATATAGCAAAACAAAAGAAAATATCTGAAAAATGGGGGAATCGCGCGAGCGGTCCGCGCGAGCGGCCGTCGCACGCGCGAATTCCCAGGATTTTTTTTTTTTTTTTTTTTTTTTTTTTTTTTTAAATTCTCGAAATCGCGCCAGCGAGGTACCTCGCGCCCGCGAAATGAGGCGCGAGGAGAACCTGAGGCTCAAGATAAAGAAAAGCAAAGGAAAACGTTAAGGGACAAACTCGCGCGAGCGGGCCGCGCGAGCGACGTCTCGCGCGAGCGGGCCGCGCGCGCGAGAATGGTTTTTTCCATTTTTTGGTTAAAATTTTGTATACACTATTAAAATAACTTAATTCCAACCCCCAAATCTATCCAGAATGTCCAAAACAGACTCAAACAGACTCAAAAACGACCAAAAACAAGATAAACGGATGAAATAAAGCTTGGGTTGCCTCCCAAGAAGCGCTAACTTTTATGTCTTTAGCTAGACCTTTCTAGCATAAGACTCATGGAGGCCGTATATCGGACTGTGTACCCCTAAGGATGTCAGGTAGAGCTCGATGGTAAGCAGAAATAACATCGCTTTGAATTAAATCGATTAACAGTTTGTCATTATGTTCGAATCGATTTCTTACCTTCCGAGTAGATTCCGCATTAGGGTCCACGGGATTAGGATTCATCCACTCATCATCGTCCGCTATATTATTATTCCCACTCACATTTATTTCTTTAGTAGGCGCAATATTCCGTGTTACCTCACCTTCCACCTCACATAGAGAATCGTCGTTTTTAGGCGGTTGATCCATAGCGTTAAAAACGTTCAATTTTAAGTTCATGTTCCCAAATGACACTTTCATTACCCCCGTCCGACAGTTAACACGGGCGTTGGCGGTTGCTAAGAATGGACGGCCTAAGATGACAGGAGTATGTTTCCTAGCATCTAGCACGGGTTCAGTGTCAAGGACCATGAAGTCTACAGGATAATAGCATTTGTCAACCTTAACCAAAACGTCCTCGACGATTCCTCTAGGAATTTTAATAGAACGATCCGCTAATTGTATTGTAGCGGCCGTAGGTTTAAGTTCACCTAATCCTAGTTGTTTATAGACGTGATAAGGTATAAGATTAACACTCGCACCTAAATCAAGGAGAGCCCTATGGATGATAGTGTCACCTATGACACATGAAATCGTAGGCGTACCTGGATCCTTATATTTCGGAGGTGAGTGTTGAAAAATAGAACTTACCTTTTCCGTGAGGAAGACCTTTTTAGGAGTATGACTCCGTATTTTGCGCTTTTGAGTGCAAAGGTCTTTTAAACATTTAGCATAAGCGGGAATTTGTTTTATAGCATTGAGGAAAGGAATATTGATTTTAACTTGTTTAAACACCTCGAGTATATCCTCAACCTTAGACTTTTTATATGTAAGATTAGATGGTTCCTCAACATTAGGTGGATATGGCATTCTCGGAATATAATTTGTTGGGACCGGTTCATTTTCTTTCTTATTTTGGCTCACGTCCTCACCCTTCTCTTTGTTAGAGTTGATATTCATATCTTTCACATTCTCATTCACACTAGGGGTTTCTATCACCTCCTCTCGTATAGTCATCCTAGTTGAGACGGCGTTTACTTGTTCATTCGACCCCTTAACCTCATATTGTCCCTTAGGGTTTTGAATTGTTTGACTAGGCAACGTCCCCTCGTTTCTACGACTCACTACAGTAGCTAGTTGTCCCATTTGGGATTCAAGTTTCTCAATGGATTGTGTGTGTGAGTGCACTATTTGTGCTTGTGCTTGGACTTGAGTTTCAATAGTCTTAAGGGACGCCAATACCTTTTCCTCAAAAATATTACCCCTTGAAGGATTCGAATTAGGAGGCGGTTGTTGGTATTGGTTAGGTTGAAACTGAGGTCGGTATGCATTAGGAAAATTAGTCGCCTCATTAGGATTACTATTATTATTATTTTTCCACGAGAAGTTAGGGTGGTTTCTCCATGGCGCATCCGGATTATTAGTAGTTGCATTATAATTAGTTCGTGGGTATTGTTGAATAGAATTAATGTGTTGCTCCACGAATTCCGGAAATTGACTTGCCGATGGACATGAAAGTATCGAATGTGAAGGATCAGAACATAATGCACAAATTTCACGAGCGGGTGAGGCTGTCGCTTGGTTCATGGTTAAAAGTCGGTCAAGTTTGTTAGATAGTTCTTTTACTTCAATTGATTGACTTGACTCGAACTTTACCTCCCTCTTAGGTTGATTCAGATATCCTTCCGAACAGACAGACACCGTTTGGTGCATTGAATTCTCGCTTAACGTTTCAAACATTTTCCAGGCCTCGTCGGCGCTTTTGTGTAGGAAGGTTCCCGCACAAACGGCATCGACGGTATTACGGACCGAGGGAATAAGTCCTTCATAGAAGACTTGAACAAGTTGCCACTTAGGAACTTGATGATGCGGACACGAGCGTAATAATTCCTTAAATTTTTCCCACGTGTCGTAAAGTGATTCCCCATCTTGCATTACAAAATTGGTTATTGATTTTCTTATCTGGTTCGTACGCATAATCGGGAAAAACTTTTGTAAAAATGCAGTGTGTAAGTCTTCCCATGTTCTAATTGTATTTGGCTCCAAAGATTGGAGCCAATATTTAGCTTTGTCCTTTAATGAAAATGGAAAGAGCCGCATTTTTAATTCATCATCAGTAAGATTTTGAATTTTCAAAATGGAGCATATGTCCTGAAAATCTCCTAAGTGTTTATAAGGGTCTTCATTTAGACGGCCATGGAAAGATGGAAGTAGCGAGATGGTAGACGACTTTATCTCAAAGTGAGATGCCGTCGCCTCCGGTAATTCAATACATGTTTGTGGTGTGTAAGTCGTCGGAATAAAGTAATCTTTAAGTGGAGGAGGTGGCGGTATATTAAGATTGTTCATATTCGCACCTTCGTTTTGATTGTTATTGTTATTTCCACCGTCAGCCATTTTAATCGGTTCGATTTTAAAAGTTCGTGCTCTCCTTAACCGTTCACGGGTACTTTGAATTTCGGCCTCAAACAACGACGACGGAATCGGAGTTGATTCGTCGTCTTGCAACCTAGCTCTAGAAGCTTGGGTTGTGGACTTACTGGTTCTTAAGGTACGTTCAAGTTCAAGATCGAAAGATTTTAAATCTGGTTTATTTGAACGTGTACCCAACATAAACTAAAACAAAAGAAAAGAAACTAAAAACAAAGACTAACTAAACAAAATAAACAAATACAATCACGCAAATAAAATAACAAGCACTCAACTACTATGATGCATGCAAATTATCCTGTAATGCAATGACCGCGTCAAGCCCAGCGCCCCGGGTTTCCTAGCTAATGCAGTGCAATTAACCCTAAACTAATGCAAATAGTGCGTCACAGCGCCCTGACTTACAGCGGTTTAAAGCGAATTCCAAAGGAAGCAATTTATTTAATTTAATTTATTTTTTTATTTGCGTATGCTCCTTTGATGTAATTAGCTGCTCCACTCGGAAACGTTGACTACAAAATAAAAAAAAAACAAGTTAGTAACTAAAAACAAAAACAGAAAATAAGAAAAATAAAAACTAATCTAATATTTACGAATTAACTAAACTACGATTATAAAACTAAGAGTAGTAATACAATCCCCGGCAACGGCGCCAAAAATTGATGTTGTCAGAATCAAGATATAAAAGTATTCTTTACTTTTCAAAGGATTTGCAGTGTGGAAGTAAAGGTCGAACCCACAGAGATTGATTACTACAGCAACTTAATTTTAAAACCTAAGTCTAATTAATTAGGAAAAACGGATTTTGATTTGGATTTAATTAAACTAATAACAATAAAAGTAAATCTAAACTATGAAAGCAATTAAAATAGTTGTTTTAAATAATGTTTAAGGGAACCTAGGATTGCAAATCCACCACTAGCTTCATAATAGGAATATTCATGAATTACTTTAGCTTATTACGTTGGATGAATATGGGGAATTGTAGCTACAAGCCCAATTCCTCCGACAAGAAGATAATCATGGTTCAAGCACCAACATAATCCATCTGCGGATAGCACGAATTATCTCACACTAAACTAGGGTTGTGATCTAATCCGTCTAACCTAGGCATGGACTATTCGGATACTTGATAGCACGAATCAATAAAGCACCATCACATGTAAACAACCTAACCAAGCACAGCAAGAATAGATCGTTGAGCACATCACAGTCAAAATAGATCTAAGACAAGAATAAATTCTGAAAGCAATGATTTAATCAATAGTAGTACGATTTATTTATAAAAATCCTCTCAACATGTGACTATCATCCATACATAATAAAACTAAAATAAATACATAAAATACTCCCTATTACTCATCTAGGGCTTCATTGAAACCCTAGATCTATGATCTAGCCGTCCATGGAAGTAGTAGATAGCAAGAGGTTGATGGAGGAGGCCATGGAAACCCTTGGTCTTCTTCTTCTTCTCCTTGCTTCCCTCCCTTCAATGGCTGGAAGTATGGTTGTAGAATGTGTGTATATTAATTGCCAACCCTCTAATTGAAGTAAAATAGAGTTTATATAGATTTACAACATGTTTTGGAAGCCTTTACAACTCGAAACGGACTGAAACTGATGTAATTTACAGTCTGGACGTCGTTTAGCAGTCTCGTTTGCACAGGAGTCTTCAGTATACTGAAATACGCAACTTTGGTTTTTGGGCATATCGCGCGAGCGGGTCGCGCGAGCGCGACGTTTTGACTTTCGCGCGCGCGGATCGCACGAGCGGTTTCTAGGTTCTCGCGCGAGCGGATCGCGCGAGCGATTCTCTGATTTTCGCGCCCGTGGACCGCGCGCGCGACTTGGATTTTTCTGCTTCTTTACTTCTGACTTTTCACCCTGTTTATCCTGGTTTAGTTGATTTCTTCCAAAACCTGTCAGAAACTAGAAAACGAAGTAAAAATATACAAAAACAGGATAAAAAGGTACTAACAAATGCGCGTTAAGGCGTATAAATAGGATTAGTTCTCTCCCGATCAAGGATCATCTGATCGACTGAGATGCGCTTTGCGTCTTATACTCCGGTGCCGAATCAGGAAATGTGCTGAAAAGTCAGAATCGTTCTAGATTCAAAGATCCCAGATTCGCTCAGTATTGCAAGGGTAATTTTTATAGTTTTTTATTTTAAATTTAGAGCAGTCATGCAGTCTTAACAATTCATTTTCTATTTTCAAAACCATGAGTCGCGCAGACTCAAAATTCATTTTTTTATTTCAAAGATCGGTAGTCGCGCAGACTTAAAGAATTTATATTTCCCAAACATGGAGTCATATGGACTCAAAAATTCATTTTTTACAAACACGGAGTCATGCGATCTCATGAATTCAAAGGAGCCAACTAAGGCTCAAATACTTGATGATGATGATGATGATGATGATGATGATGATGACTTTGATGATGATGCTAATGATTTGTGCTAGGAGCCTTGACACCAAAATGGGCTCGTTTGGATGAGCTTGTCACAAGTGTGGATTTGCCATAGAAGTGGGCTTATGAGGTGTGTTTGCCATGAATTGGGCTCATGAGAATGAACTTGCCATGAGCATTGGCTTGGCTAAAAGAGTGCCACCAGGGTGGGCTTACATGGATGAGGTTGGCATATAAATGGGCTTAGGATGGTGGTTATCACAAAAGTGGGCTTTTGATGAGAGGGTGCCATATGAATGGGCTTATGATGGGGTTGCCACGAAAGTGGGCTTATGATGGTGGGTGCCACAAAAGTGGGCTTTTGATGAGAGGGTGCCATATGAATGGGCTTATGATGGGGTTGCCACGAAAGTGGGTTTATGATGGTGGGTGCCACAAAAGTGGGCTTTTGATGAGAGGGTGCCATATGAATAGGTTTATGATGGAGTTGCCACAAAAGTGGACTTATGATGGTGGGTGCCACAAAAGTGGGCTTTTGATGAGAGGGTGCCATATGAATGGGCTTATGATGGGGCTGCCACGAAAGTGGGCTTATGATGGTGGGTGTCATAAAAGTGGACTTTTAATGAGAGGGTGCCATATGAATGGGCTTATGATGGGATTGCCACGAAAGTGGGCTTATGATGGTAGGTGCCACAAAAGTGGGCTTTTGATGAGAGGGTGCCATATAAATGGGCTTATGATGGGGTTGCCACGAAAGTGGGCTTATGATGGTGGGTGCCATATGAATGGGCTTTTGATGAGAGGGTGTCATATGAATGGGCTTATGATGGGGTTGCCACGAAAGTGGGCTTATGATGGTGGGTGCCATATGACTGGGCTTTCGAAGATAATTGCCACGAAAGTGGGCTCTGTAGAAAATGATTTCCTGCATCTCCGGACCCTTGGAATTTTTTTTTTGTTTTTTTTATTATTATTATTATCATTATTATTTTTTATTACTATTTATTTTTTTAAAGAGGGAAGCCACCCATGTCCCTAGCTTTGGACCCTTCATATTTCCACTTTAGCATTGTGTTGTGATAGTGTTTTAAGACTCCTGCTTCTATGCCCTTGGGATGCTCATGGAGACCTTTCAAATCTTTATTCATTATCTTAAACCCACACATTTGAGACCATTATTAACTCAACAAAGGAGGATAAACATGACAAAGCATTTACGCAAGATGACTGACTCAAACTCCGTATTATTACCGAGAACCTTGGAAGGTTTGCCAACTTATCCCTGAACGGGAATCAGGTCCAAAGTAATTTGGCCAAGGCCTGAAAGAAAGATGCCATAAGATGGCAAGGGTGGCGACCGAACCGAGTAGGTTGCCTACGTATTCCTGGAGGTTTTGAAAGAAAAAGGCTTCAAAAATTGGTGGGCTTTTCGAGCCATGTTTTCGTTTGAGTTCAATGAATGCCCTTTCTGGGCAGATTTTCTAAAACAGATTCCTTGTGGTAGCTTTTGAACAAGATGATGAAAAAAATGAACTATTTCCCCCTTTTATTTATTTATTTTTTATTTATATATACATTTTTTTGTGGCGGTTGATTCTTTTCACCTTTTCACTAGCCAGTCAATCTTTACAACTCTCATAATGCATCTTGTTTTAATCATACTCCATCATACTCTCAAAACAATATCAATCTTCCAAATCACTCTTTGAAGATGTCTTTGCATTTGTTTTAGGCTTATTTAGACATTGAGCCTCTCACAAAATTTTGAGACTAATTGATACTTTCAAATCTCTCTTTTTATTTCCAATTTATTTTCTTTGTTTAGAACGACACAGAGCTTTGGAATAATTCATGTGCCAATGATTTACTTTGAAGCACCCAAAAATTGTCAATCTTATTTATTCTTTGCCTTTTCTTTTCTGTTTCCTTTCTTTTCTCTATCTCACTATCTCTTACCCTTTCTATGATTTTGACTGGCTAGGATTCAAGTTTTGAAGTCAACACGCATCCTTTTTTTTTTTTTTGCTCTAACTTTTGCCTAGGCACCCTTCCGAGTTTTCATCCTAGCGAGCTCCTTCATCTTCTTCTTTTTCCTCTCTCTTTTATTTTCTTCCTTTTTTTTGTGCTCTTACTTTTGCCTAGGCGCCCTTTTGGGTTTTCATCCTAGCGAGCTCTTTCTTCTTCTTCTTCTTTTTATTTTTTTTGAAGGAAGAGGTTCATTTAGAATATTTGGCTACCATCAAGGATCAAGTTATGGCTTTGGATTGTGGGCTCATCTTTTAGGCTTGGTACTTGGGAGAAGGGGATGGTGAGCAAGCCTCAAGTCCCAAGTTTGTCTTTTCAAGATTGAGCAAGAGCATCTTTATATTCTTAAAGAAAAGCTAATCAATTCTCTATTCCTCAGTGGTTTTGGCACAGAATTTGCTTTGAGCACTTGGGGATCCTTTTCAATGCAAAGATTTATTAACAAAGTATTTTCCATGTTCATTTGAAAAAGTGATTTTCTCTCTCTATCTCTCTCTCTCTCTCTCTCTTTTGTTTTTGTTTTTTTGGCTTAATGATCCATTCATTCACGACTTAGAACACTGAATCAAGCAGAATGAGATTTTATTTATCTAGGATAGAAGGAGGATTACATCACTCGATTCGATAAAAAGAGTTAAAAAATAAACTCGATAACTGACTGAATCAAAGACTCGACTGGACTTGACACTTGACTCATACTTGACATGACTCGATTACAGGACTAGACTTGACTTGGTCTCAACTGGAGTGTCATAGATGATTTTTAATTTTCTAGATTTCCAAGAGCATCCTCAGTTGCTTTAGCAGCAACAGTTCCAAACACTATCACCTCATTAGCATCTCCTTCAGCTTCGTCATTCCCTTTCTGCTTCTTTGTAGGAACATTATCTGCCCTTATGACCCAATTTTCAGTTAAATGACCCTTCTCTGACTCATACCGAGTATTTTCAATGCCTTTGTTGATTCTATTGATTGGGTTAGGGCCAATTGGTTATTGCGCATTCGTGGAGGCAACAAATTCCTTGAGAGTGCTTAGCAACGACTGTGATTGAAAGGATTGCACGTCATTCCAAATGCCACTCAATGGGTTTAGCAACAGAGTGATGATTTTATGCTCAATGAGATCTTGGATATCATAGCGGAGCTTCATGCACTGATTGGTCATGTGGCCAGGGGTCTGGTGGTAGGCACAGTACAAAGATAGGTCACATTTGCGAGGTAAGGGATTTGGTAGTGGCTTTGGGACCAGGAGGTTGAGGTGGCCGCTCCTGACAAGGTGACCAAGGGTTATGGATAATGGCATGCCAAGGTCGGTGAAGATTCTTGACTTACGGGTTTGCCTTGATTTCGAGTTTGACTTTGAGCTTGAGCCAGCTTTTGGGTCCAGATATGGGCTTGGAATAGCTCTTTGATTAGATGGGATTGGACTCGGATATGGGCTTTGGTGATAGGCTGGGTTTGGACATGGGCTTTGGTGATTGATTGGGCTTAGGTGTATGGCTAGATTCAGACATGGTTGTTGGTGCTTCTTTACGCGATCCATTATTCTCATTATGGCCCATTTGATTTTTCAATAATTGAATGAACTCAAGCATGACCTTCTCCAATTGCTTCACCCTTGAATCTTGCTGCTCAATGGTGGCCTGCAATTTGCTCACTTTCTCCTCCAAAGCTCTCAAGGCAATTGGTGGATCAATCTCAGCATGATGATCCATGTTCTCCTCTAATCAAGAAAGACGAACCCAAGAAGATTAGAAGTGTCCTTACTAAGGGGGCTGGTTGTCCCACTCTTTTTATAAATCCTGACAACATAAATAGGTAAAAAAAAAAAAGGTCCGCATGCAGAGTTTATTTTCAGGAGGTAAGGAATTTTGAGGAACTATTGGATCACTTTATGAATTTGTATTTTACATACATGTAATGACGTTGACTGACATGATGAGAATGCCAAAATGTACATGCTTTGATGATTTGATGTGGCTAAATGCATGCACCGCACACATGACACATGGATGAAATGCAAGTGTGTGTGTGTGCCTATTCTATATGCAAAAGAAAGGAAAATTCTAGTCCTAGCACATACAACATGTAAGCACATAAAATCCTCCTCCATGTCAAGTGCGCTTATTTCTCTTATCATTGTGATCCTCATTACCCTTTTGAAGGTTGGATATTTTTGAAAAATTTTGAATTTTTCTTAAAAAGTATCTCTTGGGTGATGTGATCCTTTTGAAAACAATTCTTGGAATTTTTTTTTGAAAATGAGGATGTTAAACGCTCAACAAAGATAATTGGATTAAAATTTTGCTTTGAAATTCATTTGAGAAGCATTTCTCCCATAAATGATTCCTGAGGTTTTTTTTTTTTTTTTTTTGGATTTTTCCTCTGAAAGTGAGTATGTGAAAATATTTCTCAATAAAAGATGATTAGGTTTTACTTGATTAAAGAAAATGAATCTTGAACTTTTCCTTTGAAAATTTGATTTTTCAAAACAATTTTTTTGGATAAAAGATTATGATTAATCAAAAATATGTCATAAACAATGACCTTTGGATTCTTGGGTAGGAGAATCACATGATTAGATAATTATCGCACTTTTCATGGATGCATACAAGGTCAATGATGCTTAGCTAACAAAATATAAGAAGTACAATCTTTTAATCAAGATTCGGCATCTTCTCAAATGTCATGAGACATGAAGAGGAATTGCTAAAAGGTGATTAAAATGTTATACATTCTATATTAAGCAAGCATCGTCATTATCTTAAATAATCCCTTCCGGGCCTACAAACTCCCTAGCATATAATCTTAATCAAGAATTGATTTCCTATTTTTGAAAGGTTCTATAGAAGCTAACATGCGAAGGCCGGGTTTTGGTCAAATAAGGGACCCTTGATACACACCTGATAGGATGCATCATATACCAACACATGGTACGAGATCAAGGGTGATCACACGGTCCCATGATGACTTGACCGACCGGGTTGCCCCGAGCCTCCAAGGTCATAGTTCTGTGCAATCGACTGGCTGGACATGCAAGTGCAATGCGACGGGCACACTAAAATTAATTAATTCGATTAAAATGATGCTCTCAAGTCTAATCCTCGAGTGAACCCAAAATAAGAAACTCGAGTCTGCGAAACCAGAGATTCTGGGTTCGATCCCCAGCAGAGTCGCCAGATTGTGGATGCCGGTATTTGGGCCCACTTTTAATTTTTCAAATTCAAAAAGAGTCGCCACTTAATTTTTTTTAGGAAAATTAAGAAACCATTTTGAAAGCAAACTGATCTTTTGCGAAACCAAAGATAATCTGGGTCCGGGGATTATGGAATGGAAGGGGAAGGAGCCCGGCGGACTAAAACACCCCCTTTCATCCTATCTCGTGATAAGCCTCTACTCATCATCCTATTTAATCGAATTAATAATCTAAGCATGCCCTCAACTAATACATAGATATAAGTATACATATCACAAGCATGTCAAAAGGATGCAAAATTGCTAACGATAAAATATCATTCATAAGCCACATAATTCAAGTAGCAAGCAAAATGATGTGCAAGTAGGGAACTAGAGAACTTACCCGGGATCAAGCCGCAAAATGGGAAACGTGCAATGCATACAAGGAGTAGAAATCCTTAAAAAAATGTCTCTAATCACATATACACATAAGGCAAGACCTAAGCTAAGGTGTCACGCATGGAGCCAAAAAATCAATAAAATCAAAGAATAGAACAAACTAGAGAAAGATTGAGAAATTGTACCTCAAATGCGCTACAAAACAAAGAGTTAGTCCACATGCTTCACACAATAATATGGCATCGAATAATCAATCCTAAATCTCTAGCTTAGATCTATCAATTAGAGGAAGAATTGATAAAACTATGAATTCCTTTCGATTAGTTGGAGTCATAGCATCTCTATAGATGCACAAGTCTCAACTAAGAGCCAATGTGATGTCTATATAGGGGTGCTATGATCCCAACATGATCATAAGGAATCCATAGTTATATTCAATTAGGTTCAACTAAGTCCAACTTTATCCAATAAATAGTTCTAATCATAGGCATTAATGTACATGAATGAATGAACATGAACAAGAATGAGATGTGAATTTATTCACTAATTTGGATCACTTAGCCTCTGGATTTAACCTAAATTATTGTCATTCAAAACATGATTTGGGTCCCAAGACATTAGGGAACCATTTAAATTAAAATCAATGAGATCAGACAAAACAGTGACTGTTTTTCCCAAATTACAGAGAGCAGACGAGATTTTAAAAGGTAGAACAACCATACTTCCAACGGTTGGATCTTAATGATTTCTGGATATGATATTCGTCTATGAGTCTAGTTTATAACCCAAAAAGAAAATCAAATTTTTAACGGTTAGATATCTGGAAATATGGAAAACACTAGACATCACTTAGGAATCTGCAACTCTCTGTCCAGAGATCTTGTACGATTTTCTAAAAATAGTAAAAAATGAGAAACACTTAGATATTTTTAGGGTATCTTCCTAACACATTAAGGTACTTAGAAAAAATGATTAGAGACCCGAGAAATGCTATTAAGGTTCTAATTTATTAATTTTAAAACGGACTTACTGTTATGAAATTTTGGACAGAGAGTTGCATGTTTTGAAATCATAAGACCAAACCATCTTAGATATGGAATTTCATCAAAACAAAAATTGTAGAGGTACTTAAATGGGTTATGAACATCCTCCAATTGGTCTCATCCAATTCCAATGAACCATGATCCTATAGAAAATCTTTGATCACAAGTGGTTTATGGATTCACTACACCTTTGTTAGATCAATGCTCATAGTTTAAGACCAACTTGATCCATGATCCTAGAAAGGACTAGAATCAAGTATGATTATGATTATTGGGACAAATAATGAAATAGGGAGAAACCCCTAGATTTAACCTTGATGGATTCCTATCATAGATCTCATAATTGGAGATCTAGCAATAGAATCCTAAGGTCCTACCTATTTTAAATGAAAATCTACATCCAATTCCTCTCTCAAATGTATGATCTTGGAAGAATATAGAGTCATTTTATTATTTCTCCTACCAAGTTAATGGTCCTTGGAGACAAAATGAAATCCCAACTACATAAACCTCTATGGAATATAGCATGAATCCCATAAGATTTTTACTGAGGAGATTTCAAGTCATGAGTTAGGACTTGAATTCATCCAACTACATGTAGAGATAATCATAATCCACTTTAATCCCCATATAAGTCATAGGATCATAGGGAACTAGAGGGTCAAACTCAAAGAAATCTAATGAGATATTGAAGATCTCATAAATCTCTTGAGAAGAATATAAACAAAAGAAAGGAAATCAAAGGTTATTTGAAAATTTCAAGTCAAAACTCTTTTATTCATAAATCCAAAGCTCTATTTTGGATCCAAATTAATGAAACACCATGAGATTCAATCACAAATTCTAAGTGGTGTGTGATGAAATGAGGTAGGAAGAAAGGTTTTGAAAATGTGTAAAGATCCTAGAACTATGAATTTGTGATTGAATTTGCTTATTTCTACAAAAGATTGAGAGGTTACCTCTATGACCTCAAAAAATTCTTCTATCTTTTGTGGAGTTCTTCCAAAAATCTTCAAATTCTTCTTTAATTCTTTAATTTCTTCAAGAAAAACTCTATATTCTTCCTCTAATGTATGTATATAACTCTTGTATTTCTCTCTCTTGATTCAAATATCTCCAAAATGAAGATGTAGGTTTTGTTTATATAGACCACCAACTCAAGGTTAAATGGGTAAATTCGGGTGAAAACCCATGTGCAAAGTTATCTTCTAGAACATGTGAGAAAAGCAGTCAGTTACAGTTCGCGGCACTCGATGGCTGCCGGCGGCATTCACTGAATGCTGGACGGTACTCAGTGAGTGCCGGCGCGGCACTCAGTGAGTGCCGTCGGCTTTCCTGTGTGCCGCGGCTAACAGAATTTTGCCCTCTCTTTAATTTTCAAAATATGTATTACCACAATCTTAATTATTAGCAAAGTATATACTAATGTACTTATATTTGTAGTGTACTTTATTAAGATTGACCTATATACATGGTATATACTATCATTTTATTTCTTTCTTTTCTTTTTTCTTCTTCTTCTTTTTTTTTTTCTTTTGAAAACTTCTTTTCCTCTTTTCTTTTGAAAACTTCTTTCACATTATATCTCTTTTAAAAAAAATTTAGACTGATTTTCTCACATGTTCTTCAACGTCCGGGTTTCCCCCGAGTACCCAATTTCCCTCTCTCTCTCTCTCTCTTATTTTGATTTTTGAATTTTGTTTTGAAGAATCTTTGAAGAATTTAAATTTTCTGGAAAACATTCAAATTTTACCGGTCATTGTCATCATCGGTCTTCTAGAGGTAACCAATCCCCGGGTTTGACGTTTAGTCAAAATTGGGGAGTCTACACCCTCAAACCGTACCTAGGCCTCCCTCTCCTAAATAATCAACGAGTGGAGAGACTGGAGAGATATGAAAGACGACTCTCCTGGGCCTGAGCCTGAGATCTCTATCTCAGCTCAAAACGTGCAACCTCCTCCATAGGGTCAACCTCATCACCGGAATCATGCTCCTCAACCTCAGAAGGTGTCCTAGAAGCTGCACCTTCAGTATCGGTGCCTCCTCCTCTCCTCCTCTTCGCCCCAACCTTGGCTTTTTCTTTTACTTTTCGCTTCTTCTGCGCATCAGAACGGCGGGCCGCTGTCTCGCCAAATCAACTAGAGGCCTGCAAAGTCGTGTCTGTGGCCAACGGAAGTAACCCAGCCCGCTCAATAACCCAATGAATAGGCCAAGCGTCCTTCAGATGGCACTTAGCGGTGATGTACCACGTAGGCTGTATAAAGAGGTCGATATAGAGGCGAGACAAGCAGACTCGCTGTCCCATCCCAATAGAATAAAGAGCCCGAGCATACCACGCTGCCAACTTCTCGTGGTAAGAAGTCATCAAAATGCAGTTGACCAGCGCTAGATGGAGGTGATGGTAATCCTCAATAAGAAACCTATCCTCAATGAGAGATTCGCCGTTCCAAAACTGGACGGCGCCCCCCGAAAGCTCTAGGATAATAGTGGCGGGAGGGATATCCGGGGATCCTAGTAGCTGAGGATAAAAATAGTCTGGCACCTCGGCTATCCCTAGAGTAGCAGAAACTATGGCGGGGCTGAAAATGATCTCATGTCCGCGGAAGAATGAGCGGTATATGAATGGATGTGCAGGATCCTTAATCATCGTGGCACAGGCTTCCCAAACCCAATTGATGTTGACACATTTGGTCTGGGTCAACATGCGGTACCATAGAGGCATATCTCTGATTCTCGCCAGGAACCATGGAGCTGAAAGCCAAACCGTCTCAAGCGAACGCTCCAAGATCACCTTTCGCGAATGAAAGTAGCAGTTAAACCACACTCGGTCCTCGTCATTCTGAAACCGGTGATCGGGTAGCAGATCAGGTATTGTGAGATCAAAGGGTTTGGATTTGTGATACCCCATAATAGAGTTCATTGTGACGGCCCTGAAATTGAGAAAGAAAAGACAAAAAAATTAATAAAAATAGAAAATAAAGAAAGAAATGAAGAATCTATCACTGCTATAATTCAATCGATCGAACATTTCTTGATCGGTTGAACAGGTATCGGCTTCGATCGCTCGAGCGCAAAAAATCAACAGGTACAAGAAAAATGAACAGAAAAGGACAGAAAACAAGGAAAAGAGGAATACTACAATCATAAATTGGTCTCAGGACCAATTGTGGGCACCCCCATAAGTTTTCAAATGAAAATGAAAAGGAGGGGATTCAGGACCTTACCTCGAATATATACGCAGAGGAGAGGTGAGTGTGATGAGGGTGATGATCGGAGGTGATGAAGGCTGCCCAAATGAAAGGTGTGATGAGTGGGGAAAAAAAACCGCGAGTCCTCTCTCTGAGCTCGAGCGCTTGAAAGGGAGAATAAGAGAGAAAAACTGCAGAAGATTGTGGAGGACGCCTCGTTTAAATACAAGTCTCGATCGATCGAGCAAGTTCGATCGATCGAATCCTCAATCGATTGAGACCTGTTAAAGCGCTTGAGGATTTTACACCGTCGATCGATCGAGAATGGTTCGATTGATCAAACCTGAGAATTCTAGGATCACTCTGGATGACAGATTTATGCACCCCCAACTAACCAACATTGTTCTGGACATACAGGAAAATGATAAAAACAGTACATTTATAGGACATGTAAGCCAAAAGTCATCCTCATAAAATTAAATTGCAAATTCTTATAAACATAACTTCGTAATAGCATCCATTTTGCAAATTATATCCCAAATTGGCAATTAAGATCTTATTACATAGAAAACGAAAACAAAACTGGCAATTCTTTGTCCAACATAACACTTCAATTGAGAAAAGATGAATCAAACAAAACGACACAACCAAAGCGAGTCACTATTCTTTGAGCATGAAAATTTCATCTTCCACAAATGCTTCATTCTCCCCCAAATCTTCATAGTTGGAGGCCAAACACGATAATTCAAGTTTCTAGAAAGATCTAAAAGCATCCAGAATATCATTGATAGTGTCTATATCCTCCAAAGAATTGACTACAGAGGCAAGAGGTGATCCAGATAGAGACATTGATAGAGGAGAAAAATTTCTCAGCTATTTGCTCTCTTGCGACGGAGTACCAGGAGACCCTATGTAAGGTCCAAGTCCATAAAACCGTTGGTGCGGAAGGAACACCGGCAGACCATTATGGAACATAGTGATAATCCTTGACAAAGGAAAACAAAACAAAAGGAATAAGGTAAATAAAACAATTGAAAGAACTAACAGAAAGGAATAAACAAAACACGACGAAAAGAAAATGAAACGTGACAAAGCGTTAACCTCACTATTGGCGAGATAAAACCATGTGCACTAGCAGGTAGAGGGCATCAGAGCTGGAATAACAAATAGCTCATGTGTACATAAATATATGGAATCGACTCTATAATGATGAAGTCATCTACATATGTGAAGACAGTGTTATGGTGTTCGGGAACCACATCCTGTAGATCTTCTTCCACCCATGGTTCCCACATTGAGTCATTTTCCCATTATTCCAAGAGTGCATCATCTACCTCCCCGACGAAATACCCTTCTGGTTCTCCTTCCTCTTCTGGAGGAGGGCAGGATTGTAAGGGGTGTACCCTTGTGTCAGGTCAACTACATCATCGGCATCCGGACCTTGGTATGGTGAAAAGAAAAATGCAATCTCGTCAGCGGTCTATACAGGGTTTTGGTCTTCAGAATCAGTCCATGAACCAATCGAAAACATGGACAGTGTACCATCATGATTTCTCATTTTAAACAGCCTGCGGGAAATAGATAATAACGAATAGTGGGCTAAACGCAACGACACATTCAAAAAGACAGAAATGAATAAAACAAACTAAATGCAGCAAACGGAATAAATACAATAACAGTGTAAGAACACTCTTTAGTGTTTTAAGTAGATGAATAGCTGGGCTCATCCAGCTGGATGTGCTCAGTTTCTGGTTAGAAGTTCTCTAAGAACGGTTTTAATCTTTGGCCATTGACCTTGAAACTTTCATCGTTCTTAGGATTTATGAGTTTAGCGGCCCCATGTGGGAAGACAGATTTAACAATGAATGGTCCTGTCCACTGGGATCGGAGCTTCCCAGGAAATAGGTGAAGGCAAGAGTCGTATAATAAGACTTTTTATCTTGGCTGAAATGATTTATGAAAAATTGTTCTATCGTGATGAGTCTTCAACCTTTCCTTATGTAATTTGGCGTTATCGTACGCATCGCGACGTATTTTTTCTAGTTCAGCTAACTGGAGTTTTCGGAGATGACCTCCCTCTTTAATATTAAAGTTCAATGAGCGTGTTGCCCAATATGCTTTGTGCTCGATTTCGACAGGGAGGTGACATGCCTTTCCGTATACTAGCCTATATAGGGACATTCCCAGATTTGTCTTGTAAGCAGTACGGTATGCCCATAGAGCATCAGTCAGCTTGTATGCCCAGTCTTTCCTGTTTGAACTAACCGTCTTTTTGAGAATATGTTTTATTTCTCGGTTAGCCAATTCTGCCTGCCTGTTAGTTTGTCGGTGGTAGGCTAAGGCAATTTTATGGTTAACCCCATACTTTTTGAGAAGTGATTCTAAGGGTCTATTGCAGAAATGCTTTCCTTGGTCACTAATTAATGCCTTTGGAGTTCCAAAACGCGAAAGAATATTCTCTTTTAAGAAAGAAATTACTGTTCGATGATCATTTTGCCTTGCTGGAATTGCCTCTACCCATTTCGAGATATACTCTACAGCAAGGAGTATATACTCACAGTTATTTGACTTTGGGAATGGGCCCATGAAATCTATGCCCCAACAATAAAAAATTTTGATTGTGATTATGGGAGTCAGAGGCATAGAGTTTCATTTTGAGATTGTACCTAACTTTTGACTGCGTTGGCACGATTTACAAAATTTGTGGGCATCCTTGAATATGGTTGGCCAGTAGAAACCGCTATGGAGGATTTTCTGTGCGGTCTTTTGTGAAGCAAAGTGGCCACCGCAAGCTTCAGAGTGGCATGAAGCTAAAATCACGGTTATATCCTCATTGGGAATGTAACGTCGAATGACCTGATTGGCACAATACTTGAATAAGTACAGATCATCGAAGAAGAAGTGACGTACAGAACTATTTCTTATCTTGATTTGATTAATGACTTGGGGTCTCTCCTATAAATATATAGTTTACTAAATCCGCATACCAGGGCAATCTAGAAAAAAATCATCACTTACTAATCTGGGAATTCATCCTTAATCGGTATGGGTTCAGTGTTGTCAACAAACGTTAACCGAGACAAATGGTCAGTGACCACATTCTCTAATCTCTTTTTGTCTTTGATTGTGATATCGAATTCCTGGAGTAGGAGTATCCAACGAATAAGCCTTTGTTTTGCATCCTTCTTGGATAATAGGTATTTGAGGACCGAGTTGTCTGTAAAATAGACGATTGGGGACCCTATTCGATAAGACCTAAATTTATCCAAAGAGAAGACTATTGCCAGTAGCTATTTTTCGGTAGTCGTGAAATTTATTTGAGCTTCGTTAAGCGTTCAACTGGCATAGTAGATTACATAAGGCTTATTATCCTTCCTCTGTCCTAGGACTGTACCAATGGCATAGTCGCTAGCTTCGCACATTAGTTCGAATGGCAAACCCCAGTCAGGTGCCTGTATTATTTGTGCACAGGTAAGGTGTTCTTTTAATGCGTCAAACGATGTTTGACAGCTTTGCTGTCACGCCCCGGAACGGTAAAAATAGAGAAAAAAAAATTTCCTTTTTGGGTCCAAAGGCAGCGACGGGTGAAGTCACATGATTGTCCACACCACGCAGTACTAAGTAACAAGAAGTAATAGTGTAACAAGAATGAAGTCTAGGTTCTGATCACAACGTAACATAAAGTCAATAGAGGTTACTAACTATTACACATCAGAGTCTCGAATCAAATGTAACACAGCGGAAGTACAAATGTCAAGGCAACATATGCCTGTTTACAAAAAGGATTCTAAAACGGTAAAGACAATTAACTACAGTCCTAGTCTAGTCTTCAGTTGGCGTAAAGGTAGTCCTCGGCGTAGTAGTCTTCTTCGGTCTGACCTCCGTCAGGGAAATTCTCCACGGGGACGTCGTCACTAGCATGGTAGTCTTCTCCTACGGGCCCTTCACCTGTATAGTCATAACCAAGGTGCGCTGGAACATAGAAATGTCCAGCGGCATAAATGTCGTCAGCTTAATGAAAGCTGAGTGAGTTAGATACTAACAGGGTATCAACTGTTGAAGTTTATTACAAGTTATAAACAGTAACCAAGTTAGAGTTTAGTGAGGATAACTCTTTTACATCAAACCGATTATCCGATTACTAACGTCTTACTCATTTTAAGACCGATAACACGTCTTGATGGGGGAAACAGACTCGACAATAGTTTAACTCTATAAATACACCATTGCTCATCCACCGCTTTTAAGAATATATGCACAGTTCACTGCATGTCATGGATACCACGTTAGTCCATCCCCCGCTTTTAAGAACATATGCACAGTTCACCGCATGTCAGGGATATAACGCTTTAAACAACAGTACATCATTCTATGCCACGACTTAGCGACGTCCACCAGTTATCCCGGTCCACCGCATGTCATAGGCACCTTCGTCTGTCTATCGCTTTTAAGAACAAATGATTAGATTATCTGGCTATCTTAGGGCAAATGGTGCGGTTCACCGCAAGTCATAGACACCTTCGTCTGTCTACCGCTTTTAAGAACATATGATCGACCAAAGCCCGCCCACGCAAGGTTCCCGAATCTTAGCAAACCTACTTAAGTTCAACTCTATCACCGATACATTACAATCCCAATGTGGCCTGACTACTCTGAATGAAATGAACGTTAACTCCAAAGGATTCACGATTATTCCGTTATCTAACAACATACACATTATCCGTTAATCTTGTTGTTACTACGATTCTACGATGCATTAACTCATTATTACATCTGTATTACAATAATAAAGCATGCTGGAAAATACTGAACAGTAAAGAAACAACTAATTGTTATCATAAGAAAACGGTATTCTAAAACTTCCAATCGATTGGTATAGAGGTCAATCGATTGGTATAAAAGTGGCATCAATCGATTGGAAAAAGGTTCAATCGATTGGATCATAATCCATGCCAATCAATTGCATAAAGTGTCAATTGATTGGGACCTAAAAGATGTCAATCGATTGGTAAGAGGTTCAATCGATTGGTACTTTGTCTTCTTCACAGTGAAGACTGTCCAGTAACATATAAACGGGAATACATGGTTTATACTCCATTTCTTCGTTCAAAACACGTTCTAACATCAATATAAAGCTACCAAGTGAGTTTAAAACTCACCTTAGGTGTCTAGGGTGTGTTTGGGAATGTGTAATGAAGCTTGGAGCTTCAATGGTGGCTCCTCTCTCTCTCCTCTGCTCTGTCTTCTTCTTTCTTCTTCTCTTCTTTCTTCTTTTTGATCTTCTTCTCTTCTTCCTTCTTGTCTCAGTCCATGGATGTGTGTGTGTGAGTGTATGAATATATGTATATATATGTGTATATATATGAGTGTATATATATATAAACACACATAAACACTCCCTCTCACTCTCTAGTTTCTACAAACAGAAAATGGGCGAGATTGGGTCGCATATATATAGATGGGAAAGTGTTCACGTGGACAAACCCCAGCCAGAGCAAAAGAATCTGCCCAGCTGCTTCCAATCGATTGGTATTCGTGTCAATCGATTGATATAAGCAATCGATTGGTATAAAGTTCAATCGATTGGTATTAGGTATTAATGCTCCAATCGATTGATAAAAGTGTCAATCGATTGGTATCCAAAATAAGGCAATCGATTGGAAAACTTATCAATCGATTGGTATCCAAATTATACCAAGGGTAAGGCCAAGCTCAGACAAGTATTAAAAGAAACACACAGGGTCTTATTCACGTAATAAATAACAGAAATACAGGGTATCACATCATCCACCACCTATTAAAGATTTCATCCCCAAAATCCGAAGTAAGTAGGGTTCAAAACAAAAATGGAAACTTGTCTCGCATCTCCGACTCTAATTCCCATAAAGCTTCTCCTTCGTCGTGGTGCTTCCACTGAATCTTCACTAGCGGAATCTCCATGTTTTTGAGCTTCTTCACTCCTCGGTCTAAAATACACACTGGTCCTTCGTTGTATGTTTCGTTCTCGTTCACCTCAATATCTTTAAAGCTGATCTCGTGCGCTGGGTTGTGGGCACATGTCCTCAACATGCTGCTGTGTAAAACGTCGTGCACTCCTGACATCTTTGGCGGCAATGCAAGTCGATAAGCAACCTTTCCAACACGTTCTAGGATCTCAAATGGTCCAATGAATCATGGCGACAACTTGCCTCTATTCTATCTGAATCTGACGATACCTCGAACTGGCGAGACTTTGAGTAACACATGATCTCCAACTGCGAACTCTAGATCTTTTCGTCGCTTGTCGGTATAGCTCTTGTGTCTGGATTGCACTGTCTTCATCTTTTCTCGTACAATCTAGATCTTCTCGCTGGTTTCTCAAATCATCTCAGGCCCAAGTAGTTGAGTATCTCCGACTTCGGCCCAACATAGCGACGATCGGCAAGGTCTTCCATACAAAGCTTCAAATGGCGCCATCCCTATGCTCGTATGGTAGCTATTGTTGTAGGCAAACTCGATCAAAGGTAGATGCGTCTCCCATGAACTCTCAAATTCAATGACACAGGCTCGCAACATATCCTCCATCACTTGATTGACTCGTTCTGTCTGACCGTCTGTCTGTGGATGAAAGGCCGAACTTAAGTTCAATGAAGTTCCCATTGCTGTCTGAAGGCTTTTCCAGAATTCTGCGGTGAAGCGTGAATCTCGATCTGAAACTATTGAGACAGGTACACCGTGCAGTCGCACTACTTGCTGTAGATACATCTGGCTCAATCTTTCAACACGGTACGTCATGCTGTAGGCGATAAAATGTGCTGACTTGGTGAGTCGATCCACTATTACCCAAATAGCGTCGTGGTTTTGCTGAGACTTTGGCAATCCAACCACAAAATCCATGGTGATGTACTCCCATTTCCATTGGGGAATTAGTAGCGGTTGTAGGAGTCCAGGTGGTTTCTGATGCTCTGCCTTCACTTGTTTGCAAATAAGACATTGCGATACATACTCGGCCACTTCTCGCTTCATTCCTTCCCACCAGAAGTTTCTCTTCAAGTCCTTATACATCTTGTTTCCTCCTGGGTGGATAGTCATCCTTGACTTATGTGCTTCATCCGGAATGTTCTTCCTGAGACCATCGTCATTTGGCACACAGAGTCTACCTTTGCATCTCAGTGCTCCGTGTGCTCCGTCCGTACCAATACTCCATATCTCTAGTTCCTTTGCGGACATCTTGGCAAACCATAACTTGAAATCCTCGTTCGACTGTTGAGCTTCCAAGATGCGGCTGATGAGAGTCGGTTGCATGATAAGACATCCAAAGTGTTGTCCTTCTCCTGATTCCACTGGTCGAAGGTCGAATTCGGCTAACGTCTCCAATGCTCGCCATTCTCTAATCAAAATCGAAGCAACCAAAAGGCGTGGCCTCCGGCTCAGAGCGTCGGCTACAACATTTACTTTACCCGGGTGGTATTGCAAAGAGAAGTCATAGTCCTTGAGTAGTTCCATCCATCTCCGTTATCGCATGTTCAACTCCTTCTGAGAGAACAGGTACTTTAAACTCTTGTGATCTGAGAACAAGTCGAACTTTTCTCCATACAAATAGTGTCTCCAAATCTTCAGGGCAAACACGATTGCAGTAAGTTCTAAGTCGTGCATCGGATAGTTCTTCTCATGCGGCTTCAATTGTCTCGATCCGTATGCGATGACATTCCCCTCTTGCATTAGCACACAACCAAATCCTTGGTGTGATGCATCACTATAGATTATGAATTGTTCACCACTCTTAGGTATCGCAAGCACGGGTGCTGAGGTCAGTCTCTCTTTCAATTCCCGAAATGCACCCTCATGTTTATCAGTCCATTTGTACTTCGTCTCCTTTCTAGTCAGGCTTGTCAACGGTCCTGCAATTTTAGAGAATCCTTCCACAAATCTCCGATAATACCCAGCCAATCCAAGGAAACTCCTAACTTCAGTCGCGTTGGTTGGTCTGTTCTAGCTCAAGACTGCATCGATCTTAGATGAGTCTACAGAAATCCTATCCTGTGATATCATATGTCCCAGGAATTTAACTTCCTGAAGCTAGAATTCACACTTGCTGAATTTCGCATACAGACTATTGTCTCTGAGAGTCTGTAGAGCAATTTGTTGATGCTTCTTATGTTCTTCTTCCATCCTTGAATAAATTAGAATGTCGTCGATGAATACTATAATGAATTGATCCAGATAGGGTCTGAATACTCTATTTATTAGGTCTATGAATACTGCCGGGGCATTAGTCAATCCAAAAGACATCACTAGAAATTCGTAGTGTCCATATCTCGTCCTGAAGGCAGTTTTCGGTATGTCTCTCGGTCGAACTAGCAATTGATGGCATCCTGAACGCAAATTAATTTTTGAGAATACCCTTGATCCTTACAGTTGATCGAACAAGTCGTCTATCCGGGGAAGTGGGTATCAATTCTTGATTGTGACTTTATTCAGCTCCCTGTAGTCGATACAGAGTCGTAGCTCTCCGTCCTTCTTTTTCATGATTAGAACTGGTGCTCCCTAAGGTGACGTACTCAGGCGAACAAAACCTAAATCTTCAAGTTCCTGAACTTGCTTCTTCAATTCTAGCATTTCTGTTGGCGCCATCCGATACGGGGTCTTGGAAATCGGCAACGTTTCGTGTGCTAACTCAATGCAGAAGTCTATTTCTCTCTTCGGTGGAAGTCCTGAGATACTTCGGAACACATCTTCAAAATCTTGAATAACGGGGATCTGGTTGATAGTAAGCTCCGTGCTTGAAGTCTTAAT
The DNA here is from genome assembly GCA_033977485.1 of Hydrangea macrophylla. Classification (NCBI taxonomy): domain Eukaryota; kingdom Viridiplantae; phylum Streptophyta; class Magnoliopsida; order Cornales; family Hydrangeaceae; genus Hydrangea; species Hydrangea macrophylla. The sequence goes on from CM066994.1 coordinate 86,677,294, forward strand.
CGTGGCTAGGCAGCTCGTGATAAACATGTCGTTCAACGGTTGGCACTGAAATCTGATCTGCGGGTAACCATGCGTCGAAAAGACAATGGTCCGACTAACACATTCCAGGTTAGCACCATACTTAGTAAGCTAATCCATTCCTAGGATCACGTCAAACTCAGACATTGACAAGACTATCAAGTCTGTCGGAAGATTTCTATCCTCTAGTGTCAAGGGACAATCCTTGCACACCTTACCTAACCTAACGGATACTCCTAAGGGCAAAACGGCATTAAGGCTCAGCTCAAGTGCTAGGGGTAGCAAACCCAAATCACGTACCATCTTAATAGCTATGAAAGAACGGGCAGCACCAGTATCAAACAAAGCTCTAACTTGATAGTGAAATAAAATGAGTGTACCTTCCAAGTTCTGCTGTTCCTCAGCATTATACCCTGCATTGTCAGGGATGATGGCATTTACCCTAACCTATCCTTGCTGTCCTTGTTGTCCTTGAGCAGGTGCTCCATAGTAGCCTCCACGTGGTGGTCGACAATCCTTGCTTATGTGACCAGGCTTGTTACAGTTGCGGCAGACGAGGTCATTACGGCGGTTGGTCTTGGGGGCTGTGCAATATCTTGCAATATGTCCGGGCACTCCACATTTGAAACATCCATCAGTGTTCTATTGCTGGGCGGTGGGCTGTGCCTGAGGTGGTCCTCGCTGTTGATTCTGTTGTCGAGGAAAATTAGCTTGGGGCTTCCTTGTCCCATCCCATGTGCGCTTGGTTCCCTGATAGTTGTTGGTCTGGGGTTTTCATCCCTGATTGTTCCTTCATGATTGCGCAGGAAAGTTCCTTGGTTGGAAGGTCCTGGGTGGAGGTCGATTCGCTTATGGTCCTTGCATAGAGTAAGCATCATTTTCCAAACTTGAAGCAAGATGGACAATCCCTTCAAATGACTGGCCCAGATGGCCTATCATCATGTGCCGAAGGTGTGGGTTGAGTCCTTGGTGGAATCGCTTGACCTTCTTGGCGGAGGTGTCTATCATATGCGGAGCGGAACGGGAAAGTCGCTCGAATTGTGTAGTATACTCCCTGACTGTCCAGTTTCCTTGGGTTAGAATCAGGAAATTCCTCTCTTGTTGGTCTCTTTCGTCCTCAGGGAAATACTTCTCGAGAAATCTAGTCTTGAATGCTTCCCAAGGCATTCTCCTTGCAGCGTCAATTCCAATCGTGGCTCTCTCGGCTTCCCACCAGTCCGCAGCGGAGTATGTTAGTTGAAATGCGGCTAGACGTCTCTTGTCAAGCTCACTGCACTCTAGGGCTTCAAAGATTAGCTCCAACTCTCGTATCCATTGCTCTGCTTTCCAGGACTCTGCCATGCCGTCGAACTTCTCGGGTCGCAGGCCACGAAATCGTTCCAACAGCTTATCGCCTGCCTGTCTTGGAGGGACAACATGGTTGTTTCCGTTGTTGTTGGTGGGATGATTGTAGGTATCGCCGATGTGCTCCATCCGTTGCATGAAGGCTTTGAAGACTCCAGTTGGGTCCATACCCTTGGGAATGGGTGCTCCTAGTCGTGCTTGGTTCCTTGTGGATCCTACCATAGTGATCCGTGTGAGGTGTATCTATGAAGGGTCTAACGATTAGCTGACAATCTTCTCGGGGAAATGACCATAATTAAATAACAGAAAGTATAACATGAATCAAAATCATAACCATAACATAATAATGAGACGATAACAAATATAACCAAGAGAAACGATCTGCCATATATATATACCCAAAAGATGTACAGCGGAGTACACAACAGATCATCTGTGTACCGCGTAGTACATGGTCCTATACAAAATCTAAATAAAGGGAAGATATACACAGGACCACTACTGGTGACTACCTATACAAAAGGCTATGGTCAATAGCTGTCTATATAAGCGTCAAAAGTAAGTGGACAACATGTCCTAAAGTCAAACATAAAAGTCTAAGTCCTAAAGGTGCTGGACTCAAAAGTTGTCCACATAGGATCCATAGATAGAAGCCTCGTCCTCTGGGGCAACCTCAGATAAAACATCATCCTCATCTATATCATCATCATCCATCATGTCCTGATCATCCTCAATCAGCTCGGGTCCATCATGCTCCACAACAGCTCCCAAATCTCCTGCATCAGCGGCCACGTCAGCCTGGGCTGCATCAAATGTGGCTGCAAGTGCTTCAGCTTGTACCATAGCATGTGCCAACTCTGGTGCTCTAATCTCAAATCCATGGGGATGTGCAGCCATCTCTGCAGTCCACTCAGTTGCCAGCTGTGCTATAACTCCTCCTGGTAAGACTGGTACTACTGCATCATCACCTGCGTCATCATCTGCGGCTCCCTCATCCTCCCCTATCGGATAACCCTCTACAACTACGATATCTACGCCAACCGGCACGTCCATACCGGCTGGGTCCTTGGGGTCTTCCTCCTCCGGATCATACTCCGGCTCCTTGTCATCAGTGTCCTCGTCCTCCTCATCGTCCATCTCCTCATCGTCATCCTCTGGCTCATCATCGCCATCGTTCTCATCATTCTCCATCTCCTCATCTGCTGGGGGTGCATCAGCCATGTCCTCCTCTGGTGGGGGTGGAGGTGTCTGGGGTGGTGGCTCTATCGGGGGTGGTGGAGGCGCTATTCTAATCTCTGCAAGTAGAACCTAGTACAATGAACGATCTCGTAACATCAGTAGAGAATCCTCCTCGATGCGTTTGAATGTCTCCTTGCGATAGATTATCTCCTGACGTATCACTTCTGGGTCCTGAGTCCCAAATCTCTGTTGTTCAATCCGCATGTCTCGCTCTTTCTCTGCAATAGCTCTCTGCCTAACCTTCCAGGCATAGTACTGTGGATCTGCTGGCGCAATACTCCTCTCATACACATAGTGTCCTCCAAACTCGTCTGGAACGAACAGCGGTGGTACCATGCTACCTGAAACGGGACTACCTTAAGTCAGAACTAATCTTAATACTCATCAATAGAATCCCAAGGTTCTAGGACCAGATGGTGTGGGACAATCTATGAGCAAAAAAGGTATAAAACCTAGGCTCTGATACCAAAAATCCTGTAATGCCCTAGAACGGCAAAAATAAAGAAAAATAAATTTCCTTTTTGGGTCCAAAGGCAGCGACGGGTGAAGTCACATGATTGTCCACACCACGCAGTACTAAGGAACAAGAAGTAATAGTGTAACAAGAATGAAGTCTAGGTTCTGATCACAACGTAACATAAAGTCAACTGAAGTTACTAACTATTACACATCAGAGTCTCGAATCAAATGTAACACAGCGAAAGTACAAATGTCAAGGCAACATATGCCTGACTACAAAAAGGGTTCTAAAATGGTAAAGACAATTAACTACAATCCTAGTCTAGTCTTCCGTTGGCATAAAGGTAGTCCTCGGCGTAGTAGTCTTCTTCGGTCTGACCTCCGTCGGGGAAATTCTCCACGGGGACGTCATCACTAGCATAGTAGTCTTCTCCTGCGGGCCCTTCACCTGTATAGTCATAACCAAGGTGCGCTGGAACATAGAAATGTCCAGCGGCATAAACGCCGTCAGCTTAGTGAAAGCTGAGTGAGTTAGATACTAACAGGGTATCAACTATTGAAGTTATTACAAGTTATAAACAGTAACCAAGTTAGAGTTTAGTGAGGATAACTCCTTTACATCAAACCGATTATCTGATTACTAACGTCTTACTCATTTTAAGACCGATAACACGTCTTGATGGGGGAAACAGACTCGACAATAGTTCAACTCTATAAATACACCATTGCTCATCCACCGCTTTTAAGAACATATGCACAATTCACCACATGTCATGGATACCACGTTAGTCCATCCCCCGCTTTTAAGAACATATGCACAGTTCACCGCATGTCAGGGATATAATGCTTTAAACAACAGTACATCATTCTATGCCACGACTTAGCGACGTCTACCAGTGATCACGGTCCACCGCATGTCATAGACACCTTCGTCTGTCTACCGCTTTTAAGAACATATGATTAGATCATCTGGCTATCTTAGGGCAAATGGTCCGGTTCACCGCAAGCCATAGACACCTTCGTCTGTCTACCGCTTTTAAGAACATATGATCTACCAAAGCCCGCCCACGCAAGGTTCCCGAATCTTAGCAAACCTACTTAAGTTCAACTCTATCACCGATACATGACAATCCCAATGTGGCCCGACTACTCTGAATGAAATGAACGTTAAATCCAAAGGATTCACGACTATTCCGTTATCTAACATCATAAACATTATCCATTAATCTTGTTGTTACTACGATCCTACGCCGCATTAACTCATTATCACATCTGTATTACAATAATAAAGCATGCTGGAAAATACTGAACAGTAAAGAAACAACTAATAGTTAGCATAAGAAAACGGTATTCTGAAACTTCCAATCGATTGGTATAGAGGTCAATCGATTGTTATAAAAGTGGCATCAATCGATTGGAAAAAGGTTCAATCAATTGGATCATAATCCATGCCAATCGATTGCATAAAGTGTCAATCGATTGGGACCTGAAAGATGTCAATCGATTGGTAAGAGGTTCAATCGATTGGTACTTTGTCTTCTTCACAGTGAAGACTGTCCAGTAACATATAAATGGGAATACATGGTTTACACTCCATTTCTTCGTACAAAACACGTTCTAACATCAATATAAAGCTACCATGTGAGTTTAAAACTCACCTTAGGTGTCTAGGGTGTTTGGGAATGTGTAATGAAGCTTGGAGCTTCAATGGTGGCTCCTCTCTCTCTCCTCTGCTCTGTCTTCTTCTTTCTTCTTCTCTTCTTTCTTCTTTTTGATCTTCTTCTCTTCTTCCTTCTTGTCTCAGTCCATGGATGTGTGTGTGAGAGTGTATGAATATATGTATATATGTGTGTATATACATATGAGTGTATATATATAAACACACACAAACACTCCCTCTCACTCTCTAGTTTCTGCAAATAAAAAATGGGCGAGATTGGGTCGCATATTTATAGATGGGGAAGTGTTCACGTGGAAAAACCCCAGCTAGAGCAAAAGAATCTGCCCAGTTGCTTCCAATCGATTGGTATTCGTGTCAATCGATTGATAAAAACAATCGATTATTATAAATTTCAATCGATTGGTATTAAGTATTAATGCTCCAATCGATTGATAAAAGTGTCAATCAATTGGTATCCAAAATAAGGCAATCGATTGGAAAACTTGTCAATTGATTGGTATCCAAATTATACCAAGGGTAAGGCCAAGCTCATACTGTTGGGTTTGTGCCCTCAAACCATTACTTTATGTATGAGACATTAGCATTATAATATATTGATATCAGCTTTACATTTCATTGTGTATGTTTCTTTCATGAGATGATTGTTTTATCCTTAAGTATCATAGTAAGCAATTCGTGTGTGTATGAGATACACACGAGTGAGATACGAATTACTATTCTTTGATACTTAGAATATGTCACAGTGGATGATGAGACTGGATACCTCATCAGGTCTACACTGTAGCATAATTAACTACCATTGGATGGAGTGATTAATCTCAATCACTAGAGTGTAGCTCTTAGTTGATATGCTAGTGCTTATAGTGCATTGACGGACCTGAGCTTTCCTATTGACGCTTAAGGCTGTCAACAGTCAATAGGAACTCATAACTTGTATAAGGTACGTGTTCTCAATCTTGAGATGATTATGAACACAGACTATGGATATGGCTGCTTTGACTTACCAATCAGTGAGGTCTATAGAAGATCAACACCTGGGTATCTTGGGTATGTCATGTCCATAGGGTTGTGAACATATATTGTCAAGATAGAATCTACCCTCTGATTCAGAGTAAGCATTCCCTTGAGAATGTCACCAAGTTGATTATTGAGTACTGCAGTCTTGTTGATAAGAGTTATCAACATGTTTGGTAATCATGAGTAGTGAATGAGACTCAAGGAATACAAGAAGTAATCATGATTCAGGTTGACAGTAACAGTTATCCGACTACCTGAATATGATTACGAATGCTGACGGTAGAGGGACATTAGTACACCATACAAGTCTAGTTATCGCTTCGGATATGTTCTTTTGCGTTGGAGTTCAGTTATCGTTTTATAGTGGAATAAACGTTAACTGACCAGTTAGTTAGTTTGCTGATCAAAGAGTTTGGTCATGGTAATTAACAAACTGGTCTGAGCCAACAATAAAGAGCCTAGGAGGTCCCACTCTTAGCTCCGCTAGGATGCTTGGAAAGACACTTGAGGAAGCTGTTAAGACAAGTTCGATCGATTGAAGTATGTTCGATCGATTGAAGTCAGCAGGTTCGATCGATCGAGAATGGTTCGATCGATCGAAGGTTCGATCGATCGAAGTCACTTCGATCGATCCAAGTCTAGGTCGGTTCTGGAAATCTAAAAATAGGGCAGCTGCGTTCTGGAAGTAAGTGATCGTCGTTTTTATACGCAGAAGCTGCAGAAACTATCATAGTCTTCCCAAACCTTCCTATCCTCTCTATTAGGGTTCCCACGAACCCTAGTCTTTCCGGCAGGCATCCGCAGGAGTCATAAGTGTGAAGATCATCTAGTGGAGGCTGCTGGAAGTTAAAGTTTCAGAATTGGGTTCAAGACACTAAGGTATAATTCTTGCACCCCTTGTACGCATCTATGGAATTGACGAGTAGTAGATCCTAGAATACCAAAAGTTTTATAACTTAACCTATTTCCGCTGCGCGTTTAAACTCTAACTTTAAACCACTTTTTCCTTCAATTGGTATCAGAGCCACTCTCGTTTGGATCTATAGATGCGTTTTTGGAACCCTAGTTTTGATTTGCATGTTGATTTTAGAACTGTTTTCGAAACTGTATCGTCACAGATCTGTTTCTGCAGTGTTATCGCAGCAGAATACAAAACTGTGATTGCATAGGATGCAAGGTGGGTTCGATCGATCGAACTTGTTTCGATCGATCGAACATTCTGTTCTCAATCGATCGAACAGTCTTCGATCGATCGAACCTTCTGGTATTCGATCGATCGAGATAGATACTTTGTCAGGTTCTCTGTTTCACAGTTTTATAGTGTTTTGAAATTAAAAACTTTAATTTTAAAATATTTTGTAAAATTTTCAAATCATTCTGTGAAACAGAATGTTCAAGCGATTGAACAGTGTTCAATCGATCGGAGGTTCGAGCGATCGAACGGTCTTCGATCGATCAAACTGTGACAGAGAAGTAAGATGCTGTTTTAAGTTCTAATTCAGTATGTAAAGTGTTTATATACTGTGTGAATCAATTAAGTGTTCCAATAGTTACATATATTTGTTATGTATGTGTGGATGTGTGTACGACTAACCCTTTTGCAGCAAAATTAGTCGCTATCTCCCATGGCACCAAGTCGTTTAAATATTTATATTTAAATTTTTTGAGATTGGTGCATGTTGTAATTTATTAATGGTTTGGTTTTAAGGCGTATGTAAAGGGCGCTGCGGCTTCAATCCTACGAAAAGGAAAGTCGCACCGGTTTCCCTAGCCTTTTATTTCTTTTTTGCTATTTCCTTTTTCTATATAAATTGTAAGCTTCAAAAGAAGCATAGGTCCAATGTAATAGAATTAGAAATTCCATGAAGATAGAGCCGGAGGCGACCAAACCAAGAAGGTGGTTCTATGGAAATAGAGCCATGGGAGATAGAGGCATTGTTTGAATGCCTATATTTCATTTTAGTTTTTTGTTTTATGTGTCTGTTTTGTGATTGGCGTATAATACATTGTTGCATGCACTTAAAACAAGTTTTCTAAAATAAAATTCAAAAACCGTTTTCAACACATTAGTAAACATTAGATGTTTATGGGTAGTGTGTGGAAACATTTTTCAAAAGCAAAATCCTTAATTTACTAAATCTAGTGGGAGAGGGTCTTATCAAATAACACCCACGATCTTCCATTAACGGTTCATTGTAAGATGAGTAGTGTATTCTGTGTCACCTCGCCAGGGGTGATCATTCCATACGGAGGGTACACTGCTCATTGGTTACTAGATGTGAACTTCCTATGGATAGGATCAATCAGACGTGTTAGAGGGTGACCACCACACGGAGGCACTACTTGAGACGGTTGTGATTGGATCCTAGTTAATGGTACACACTAGCTAAGCTATGGATAAGGGATCCCACACGGGGCATTATTCAGAAACTTAGAGATCAAATAGGTTCGGGAGTCATGGCTATTTTTGCAAGAGTTGCATAGCGGATAAGTCATGATAAATTGAAAGATCGAACATTGACCACCACACGGAGGCTTTATTCTTTCGTTTCGATATTCCGGCGACTTTGTTTTTAAATAAGAGTTTTAAGGATTCTTTTATTTCAAACTGTCAATTCTGATATCCATATTTATTTTGTTTGTTTTGATTTTCAGTAATCATAATGTCTGGATCTGCATTTAGTCCACTTGCCACCACACTCACTCAAAACAAGTTAACTGGAAATAACTACACTGAATGGAAACGTAACCTTGACATCGTTTTAACTGCGGAGGATCACATATATGTCCTCACCACCCCAAGCCCTGAAGAACCCGCGGCAAATGCTTCGGCAGCTGCCAGACGCGAGTTTGACAAATGGAAGAAGTCGAATGGAATGGCCCGTTGTTACATTCTGGCCTCAATGGCTGGTGTGTTACAACACCAATTCCAATCGAACGATTCTGCCAGTGACATTATCACATCCCTGAAAAAGATGTTTGGGGAGCATGGCAGGCCTGCCAGACAGGTAGCCATGCAGAAGATAATGAGTGCAAAGATGTCGGAAGGTACTCCAGTCAAAAAACATGTTTTAAAAATGATTGGTTATTTAAACGAACTGGAGACCTTGGGAGCCAACATCGATGCACAGACCCAAGTTGATATGATCCTCAACTCGCTGTCGCCATCATTCGCTCAATTCAAACTTAACTATAATATGAATCAAATGGATTTTTCAATGAGCGAATTAATGAGTTCTTTACTGGCAGCAGAAGGTGTGATCAAACCTGGGGGCAGCGTTTTAAACGTTGAAAAAAGCGCTTCTTCTTCCCGATCTACACCGAAAGGTAAGAAAGGAAAGAAGAAGGCTGGCACTGGTGGTTCAAGTGTTGGACCGGTCCCTAAGATTGCAAAATCTAAGGAAAAAGGTAAGGGCAAAGGGAAGGTGGGTGGCCAAAGCAAAGGAAAGTGTTTCTAATGCGGTGAGAAGGGCCACTAGAAGAGGAACTGTCCAGAATTCTTAGCTACAAGAGTTCAAGGTATGATTGAATCACATGTGATTGAAGTAAGTTTTATTACGGATACTTCAAACACTTGGTGCATTGATTCTGGTGCGACTAACCATATCTGTAATTCATTGTAGGGGTTCAGATCAACCAGGAAATGCAGTGATGGGGAGATCGTACTTACTCTAGGTTCTAGCGCAACCGTATCTGCGGTTGCTATAGGAGTCGTAGTTTTAGAATTTTCAGACAATAAAGTTTTGATTTTATCAGATGTACTTTACGTCCCTTTAATGAGACGTAATTTAATTTCAGTTTCTAATTTAACGAATAATGGTTATTCCTTTCATTTTCGAACTGAAGTTGTCATTAAAAGAAGCAGTTCTTTTATATGTTCTGGTGTTAAATCAAATGGTTTGTATGTGATTACTCCCAATATTTCAAAAGATTCTTGTTTGGAACTTAATAACTCAGTGGTAACTTTACCATCTAAAAGAAAGGGACCTTCCACTAATCCAACAAGGCTTTGGCATATGAGGCTTGGCCATATCAATCTGAATAGGATTGGCAGACTAGTCAAAGAAGGGGTCTTAGGCGATTTGGTTCTCGAACCAATGGAAGTCTGCGAGTCTTGTTTGGAGGGTAAGATGACCAAAAGGCCCTTTCCTGCAAAGGGCAACAGGACCAATGCATTGTTGGAATTAGTTCATACTGATGTGTGTGGACCAATAAATATTAGAGCAAGGGGTGGTTATGAGTATTTCATAACATTTACCGATGACCACTCTAGGTATGGATATGTGTACCTAATGCAGAACAAGTCTGAAGCCTTTGAAAAGTTCAAAGAGTTTAGGGCTGAAGTGGAGAAGCAATCGGGCACACATATCAAGGCCATTCGATCTGATCGAGGTGGCGAGTACCTCTCTAATGAGTTTATTGATCACCTCGTACAGAATGGGATTCTATCACAGTTGACTGCACCTGGTACGCCTCAGCAGAACGGTGTAGCGGAGAGAAGGAATTGGACTCTTTTAGACATGACTAGGTCGATGATGAGTTATTCAGAGTTGCCATTATTCCTTTGCGGTTATGCTTTGGAAACTGCTGCATACATACTAAATCTAGTACCAAGCAAATCTGTTCCCAGGACACCACGAGAGATGTGGATTGGGCGCAAGCCTTCTTTGCAACATCTCCGGATATGGGGGTGTCCGGCACATGTGCTCAAAGGAAAGATGAGCAAGTTGGATTCTAGATCGGAAGTATGTTACTTTGTAGGGTATCCAAAGGGTACTTATGGATGGTATTTTTATGATCCAAGAGAACAGAAAGTGTTTGTTAGTACAAATGCTGTTTTCTTGGAGGATGATTATATCATGAACCATAAGCCTAAGGGAAGGATAGATCTTAGAGAGATAGAAGGAGAGCCCTCAGTCCAACCCGCAGTTGATAACGATGAAAATCAAGAAAATACCACTTCTTCACCCATTTCCGCACCGGTACCTCGTCGTAGTGGGAGGATTATCAGCCAGCCTGATAGATACATGTTCTTAGGAGAAGTTTTTGAAGCTGTCTCCATAGAATCTGAATCTGATCCTACCACTTACGAAGAGGCAATGGCTGATGTTGATTCAGCTCATTAGATTAAAGCTATGAAGGCTGAATTGGAATCTATGGATTCCAATCAGGTCTGGGATCTTGTAGAACTTCCAGCCAATATTAAACCCATTGGCTGCAAGTGGGTTTATAAGAGGAAAAGAGGATCTGATGGAAAGGTTGAGACCTTTAAGGCAAGGCTTGTGGCGAAAGGCTATACTCAGAGGGAGGGCATTGACTATGAGGAAACCTTCTCGCCGGTAGCCATGCTCAAGTCCATCAGAATACTCTTATCTATTGCTGCATGCCTAGATTTTGAAATCTGGCAGATGGACGTCAAGACTGCATTCTTGAATGGCAATCTTGAGGAGGACATCTATATGCAACAATCAGAAGGGTTCATAGCTGGTCGGAAAGGTAACTTGGTATGCAAGTTGCAAAAGTCCATTTATGGGCTTAAGCAGGCATCCAGAAGTTGGAACATCCAATTTGACCAAGCGGTCAAGTCGTTTGGTTTCATACAGAATCTGGATGAGCCTTGTGTATACAAGAAATGTGAAGGGAAAGTAGTGGCTTTTCTTGTGCTTTACGTTGACGACATTCTACTCATTGGGAATGATGTAGCGGCGCTGTCAACGGTCAAGGTTTGGCTAGCTAGTACTTTCGATATGAAGGATCTAGGAGAGGCGAGCTATATTCTTGGGATAAAGCTCTTTCGGGATCGCAAGCGAAAGATAATGGGATTATCTCAAGCTGGTTATATCGAGAAATTGCTAACTAGGTTTTCAATGGATAATTCGAAGAAAGGTTTGTTACCTTTCAGGCATAGTTTAGCGTTCTCCAAGGACCAGTGTCCAAAGACACAAGAGGAGAGGAATCGCATGGCAGGAATTCCCTATGCCTCGGCAGTGGGAAGTCTCATGTATGCGATGTTATGCACTAGACCAGATATTTGCTTTGCCGTAGGCATGGTTAGCAGGTATCAATCGAATCCTGGTCCAGAGCACTGGACAGCCGTTAAACACATTCTTAAGTACTTGAGAAGAACTAAAGATTACATGCTTATGTATGGCGGTAGTGAGTTAATTCCAGTAGGATACACTGACTCGGACTTTATGTCAGATAAAGATTCGAGAAAGTCGACATCCAGACATCTCTTTACCTTGGGAGGTGGTGCTGTTAGTTGGAGGAGCATTAAGCAGAAATGCATTGCAGACTCAACTATAGAAGCTGAGTATGTGGCTGCTTGTAAAGCCGCAAAGGAAGCTGTTTGGCTCAAGAAGTTCCTCATGGAACTCGAGGTGGTACCAGAATCGCTGTCGCCTATTACGCTTTATTGTGATAATAGTGGGGCAGTGGCTCAGTCCAAGGAGCCAAGGAACCACGGAAAGGGAAAGCACATAGAGCAGAAATATCATCTTATCCGAGATATTGTTCAACGTGGAGATGTGACTGTCACCAAGATTGCCACCGCTGACAATCTTGCTAATCCGTTTACAAAGGCCTTACCACAGAAGGTCTTTGATCGTCATCTAGATAGTCTAGGTCTTAGATGTAGTTCTGAATGGTTGTGAGTGCAAGTGGGAGTTTGTTGGGTTTGTGCCCTCAAACCATTACTTTATGTATGAGACATTAGCATTATAATATATTGATATCAGCTTTACATTTCATTGTGTATGTTTCTTTCATGAGATGATTGTTTTATCCTTAAGTATCATAGTAAGCAATTCGTGTGTGTATGAGATACACACAAGTGAGATACGAATTACTATTCTTTGATACTTAGAATATGTCACAGTGGATGATGAGACTGGATACCTCATCAGGTCTACACTGTAGCATAATTAACTACCATTGGATGGAGTGATTAATCTCAATCACTAGAGTGTAGCTCTTAGTTGATATGCTAGTGCTTATAGTGCATTGACGGACCTGAGCTTTCCTATTGACGCTTAAGGCTGTCAACAGTCAATAGGAACTCATAACTTGTATAAGGTACGTGTTCTCAATCTTGAGATGATTATGAACACAGACTATGGATATGGCTGCTTTGACTTACCAATCAGTGAGGTCTATAGAAGATCAACACCTGGGTATCTTGGGTATGTCATGTCCATAGGGTTGTGAACATATATTGTCAAGATAGAATCTACCCTCTGATTCAGAGTAAGCATTCCCTTGAGAATGTCACCAAGTTGATTATTGAGTACTGTAGTCTTGTTGATAAGAGTTATCAACATGTTTGGTAATCATGAGTAGTGAATGAGACTCAAGGAATACAAGAAGTAATCATGATTCAGGTTGACAGTAACAGTTATCCGACTACCTGAATATGATTACGAATGCTGACGGTAGAGGGACATTAGTACACCATACAAGTCTAGTTATCGCTTCGGATATGTTCTTTTGCTTTGGAGTTCAGTTATCGTTTTATAGTGGAATAAACGTTAACTGACCAGTTAGTTAGTTTGCTGATCAAAGAGTTTGGTCATGGTAATTAACAAACTGGTCTGAGCCAACAATAAAGAGCCTAGGAGGTCCCACTCTTAGCTCCGCTAGGATGCTTGGAAAGACACTTGAGGAAGCTGTTAAGACAAGTTCGATCGATTGAAGTATGTTCGATCGATTGAAGTCAGCAGGTTCGATCGATCGAGAATGGTTCGATCGATCGAAGGTTCGATCGATCGAAGTCACTTCGATCGATCGAAGTCTAGGTCGGTTCTGGAAATCTATAAATAGGGCAGCTGCGTTCTGGAAGTTAGTGATCGTCGTTTTTATACGCAGAAGCTGCAGAAACTATCATAGTCTTCCCAAACCTTCCTATCCTCTCTATTAGGGTTCCCACGAACCCTAGTCTTTCCGGCAGGCATCCGCAGGAGTCATAAGGGTGAAGATCATCTAGTGGAGGCTGCTGGAAGTTAAAGTTTCAGAATTGGGTTCAAGACACTAAGGTATAATTCTTGCACCCCTTGTACGCATCTATGGAATTGACGAGTAGTAGATCCTGGAATACCAAAAGTTTTATAACTTAACCTATTTCCGCTGCGCGTTTAAACTCTAACTTTAAACCACTTTTTCCTTCACATACAAGTATTAAAAGAAATACACAGTGTCTTATTCACATTTGCGACCGCTCAAATTGTGCGTCTTTAACGAGCAGTTGACAAAGTGGTCAGGATATTGTAATAAAGTTTTGGATGAAGCGACGATAAAATCCCACATGCCCCATAAAAGATCAGATGTCTTTGACTATATGGGGGATAGGTAGGTTTGAGATTATATTAATTTTTACTTTATCTACTTGGATACCTTTATCAGAAATAATGTGGTCGAGGACAATTCCCTGGGTTACCATAAAGTGACACTTTTTTCCAGTTTAGTACCAGGTGTTTGTCCTCGCATCTAGCTAATAAATGTTCAAGGTTTTCCAGATAGTTTTTGAAACTATGGCCGAACACAGAGAAGTCATCCATAAAGACTTCAAGTATCTGTTCGACCATATCATTGAATATGCTAAGCATGCATCGCTGAAATGTAGCAGGTGCATTGCATAAACCAAAAGGCATACGTCTGAAAGCGAAAGTACCAAACAGACACGTGAATGTTGTCTTCTCTTGATCTTTAGGAGCAATTTTGATTTGATTATATCCACTATATCCATCAAAAAAGCAATAGTACTTGTGACCCGCCACTCGTTCTAGCATTTGATCCATAAATGGTAAAGGAAAGTTGTCTTTTTAGGTCATGGAATTAAATTTTCGGTAATCAATACACATCCGCCATCCGGTGGAGATGCGTGTTGGTACTAATTCACCGTCTTTATTAGGAATAACCATTATGCCTGCCTTTTTGGGAACCACTTTGGTTGGGCTAACCCAAGGGCTGTCAGAAAATAGGATATATAATCCCAACATCCAGTAGTTTTATAACTTCCTTTTTGACTACTTCTTGCATGTTGGGATTCAGACGCCTTTGCATTTGTCACGATGGCTTAGCGTCTTCCTCCAAATATATTTTATGGGTGCAGACAGATGGACTTATGCCTTTGAGGTCAGCAATAGTCCATCCTAATGCTCCCTTATGTTGTTTCAACATTTGGACTAACTTATCCTCTTGTTTAGAATTTAACGTAGATGAGATTAGGATAGGATAAGTCTTTTCAGTCCCTAGGAAAACGTATTTGAGCACTTTTGGGAGCTTCTTTAATTCTAAATCAGGAAACTGAAAGTTGGAGGGCATGACTATTTTTATCTTAGGAGGCAATGGTTCATATGGTGTTACCCACATGCATTCATCTCTATCCTCCTCTAGCGTGTCCATCATAAGGCAAGTTAAATTTAGGATGCCATCCAATGGGTTAGAGTTTTTAGATTGGTATACTACATCAAATTATGCCACCACTACCTCCAATGGATCTTTATAATCGACCAAATTGGCCTCATCTTCAATGACCGTTTCGATGTAGTTAACTTCTTCCTCATCCTCATATTCTTCAGGTTGGGGATTTGAAAAGATTTTGACATTTAAAGTCATGTTCCCGAATATGATGGTCATTATGCCACTTCTTATTTTGATTGTGGCGTCAATTGTGTTGAGGAATGGCGTCCGAATATTACTGGGATTTGTGCGCATGGATTAGACATAGGTCTAATTTCTAAGATCACGAAATCAACTAGGAAGACAAATGAGTATATTTGAAAGAGGACATCGTCTAGTATTCCTCTAGGGTATTTGACTGACCTATCTGCCAGTTGTAGTGCAACTCGGGTATGTTTAAGTTTAACCTACCCTAATTGTTTGTAAACTGAGTATGGCAGTAGGTTTACGCTTGCTCTTAGATCGAGGAGTGTATTGTCTATCCTTTGATTCCCAATTCGACATGAGACAGTGAGAGTACCGGGGTGTTTGAGTTTCAGAGGCAACTCATTTTCAATGATTGCACTTGCTTGGCAAGCGACATAAGCGTGTTTCTTCACACTTTGCCTCCTTTTGACCGTACATAAGTCTTTGAGATACTTAGCGTAGGCCAGTACTTGTTTAATAGCATTAAGGAGTAGAAGGTTTATTTTGACTTGTTTAAACAATTCCAATAACTCCTTATTCTTTGCCTCATTTTTGGGTTTCTTAGGCCTTTGAGGGTAAGGCACAGGGATAGGACATTTTAGTGATGTGTCATTGACAGGTTCCTTTCCTAGCCTCCTCTCAACTTCTTCTGATTCTTTAGGAGCGTCATCATTTGAATTTGATGGTATATTATCAGTAGATGGCTCCTCTTCCTGAGTAGACGGTTCATTTTTATTTACCACTTCATCCTCCTCATACTCTTTGGGAGTAGAGAGAGGCATGTTTTTCCCTATAATCTTGCCGCTTCTCAGAGTAGTCACGGCTTTTGCATGTTCTTGATTATTGGGACCATTATTGTATCCCTTAGGGTTTTGAAGTGGTTGGGCAAGAGACTTCCCACTCGACCCCTCTTGTCGTGCATCCATTCTCTCTAATGTTGCAGATATTTTACTTATCATTTGAACTAATTACTGTGTCAAATTTGCATTAGAGAGTGGATCTTCTTCTTGCACCTTTTCATGTGGTGGCACGTAGACATTTGACTGTTGATTATTAGAGGGTTGAATTTGGTTGTAGTTATTATTAGGTATATTTTGGTTGAATGGCTGGGACTACCTATTGTATTGCCCTTGATATTGATTATTGTTGTTGTAGGGCTGTTGTTGGTATTGATTTTGGGTCCCAGCATCATTTTTCCAATCAAAACCGAGTGATTCCATCGATTGACAATTGTTATTGTTATAGGAATTCCCCGCCCCTCTGTATCCTTGTATGGCATTCATTTCCATGGGAGCTTGTTCTTGAAAATACAGCACATTGGGACAGTATTGAGTGGTGTGTCCTAACATATTGCATATGCCACATGGTTCTTCAGGCAAAACCTGCCTAGAATTTTTTCCTTTCATCCCTAACTCCTCTACTTCCTTTGCTAGCTCTTCATATTTATTCATTAGGTGATCTTCACTTTTTAGTTGATATATGCTTTTCTCCTCTACACTTGATATTTGTGTGGGTGGGATATCTTCTGAATTAGGACATTCATGTGCATGTTCAGCTAACCACTCAAAGTGGGTTTCAGCCTCCTCGGTGTTTTTGCGAAGAAATGGACCCGAGCTCATGGCTTCAACCAATTTTTTCGTTTCACCATTCAATCCTTCATAAAAGTACCTGATGGTTCACCATTTCTCTTACCCGTGATATGGACATGAGAGAAGCAAATCTTTGAAATGCTCCTAAGTTTGAGTAAAGGTTTCATTGCTCTTTTGTTTGTAGGAATTGATTTGACATTTAAGTTCACCATTTCTCTTACCCGTGAGGTGGAAAGAATTTTTTAGAAAGGCAGTGTTCATCGCATGCCCAGTGAAGATTGAATTTGGCTTGAGGGTGAGTAGCCACGCTTTTGCTGTATCCTTTAGGGTAAAGGGAAATAGCATTAGGCATGTCACATCTACGGGATAGTTTTGGGAGAATGTTTTACAAACATCCTCGAAATCTTTTATGTAAAAATATGCCTTCTCGCCCTCCATTCCATGAAAGGTTGGAAGAAGTTGGATCATCCCATTGCGAAATTGGAATTCGCCTGCATGTGGTGGGATTAGAATGCAAGAGGGCGTGGGTGCGTGTTCAGGTTGCATGATATCGCACAAGGGACGCAAAGAATCGTCCAAAGGCACAACCACATTATCACCATTTTCACTTTGATTATCACCCATTGAATTTGTAGTTGTGGCTACGGGATTAATAGAATCAGAGGAATCAGATAAGTAGAATGGATTTCCTAGAATTCCTTCAATGGAATTATCAGAACTGAAAGGGAAAAGATCCTAAAAGGTTTTAATCTAAAGAATTAAATGAAAAAGAAAACAGAAATAGATTGAGAAAGATTGAGGTAATCTAAGTATTAAATAGTAGCCTTCCCCGGCAGCGGCGCCAAAAACTTGACACGATATTTATTTTGTGTGCGCTTGTGTGCTATACTCAAGTGTAGGTAGACATGCAAGTAGTAATCAAGTTAAGACCAGGTCAATCCCACAGGGAAGGTTGGAAACTAAGTACCTAGATTAGACTCTGAAAAGAAAATAAAAATTCAATGTTTAAGGAAAGTGTAGAACACGTAGTTCCACAAATAACGGCTACTAAAAGTAAAGCAATTAAACTAAATTATGAATTAACTTATTAACTAAAGCGGTATTTGAAAAATGGTTCTTACTTAATAAAAGAGGAACGTTGGGATCACACGAATCCACAGTAACCTAACCATCTGCCATGCACCTACATTAAAGCTCTAAGGAGTTCATCTCGCTATAGTATTCCATATTTCTCTAAAAATAACGAATCAATAGTCCTTTCATGACCGGGACTATATAATCACAGTTAATTTGAAACACGTGAAAGTAGTTTAAATCAATAGTTAAGTCTCGCACCTACAATGGTGTTAGCATTGAAGGTGGTTTGCAAAAAATATTGAAAGAAAATGCCTTAAGGCTTTAAGTTCAAAGACTGTTTCGACAAACTGAGCATTTGGGGACAGCTTGATAGCGAATCTCTAAAACAGAAAGTCTAGGAATACTAAAGGGGATCTTCTCAAGAATTAGACTGCTCGATCGATCGATGTGCTTTCGATCGATCGAGAATCATCATCTTTCGAGCGATCGAAATGGCTTCGATCGCTTGACTGTGTCCGGGATTAGATTGATTGAACTAACTTCGATCGATCGAACACAGGTTCTAAACTGATGCATGGCAGAGGCTGGAGATCACTGTTTCATCATGATCTCCCAACCTTAGGACTACTCAGACATGGTCTGGAGCATCACAGAATAGTTTTTAAAGTAAAAATTCATTAAAGTTATGTTTGGTTGTGATTTAAACATGAAATCTATAAAACTAATGATTTAACTCTAACTAACATGCAAAGCTACAGTATAACAGATTAAACTACAATATTAGGCAAGCAGAATGTAATTAAACTGAGGCTACAGAACCTGGAATGGAAGAACTTATATTAAACCGTAGAAATCAATCCCAAAAGCAATATTGAAAGCGTTAAACCTACAAAAATCAAGAGCAAGCTCTCTTCTTTCTATGTAAACTGATGAAAACTAAAGTGGGCGTCCTTATGGATGTATACAAAATGAGTATTTATAGATAAACCTAAAGCTAGGGTTAAAAACTCCGTCCATGTTGCATGCGCTTAAGTCTGATAAAAACCATGTTCGATCGACCGAACATCACTCGATCGATTGAACATCTGGAATCTTTAAGCGCTTGAACTAATCTCGATCGATTGAAACATCGATCGCTTGAGAGGTCTTCGATCGCTCGAGCCTCACTTTTCATGTTTGAATTATCTTTCTTAAAATCAAGCATTCCTTTTATCTTGCTATCCATTTATTCGCACAGCAGAACAGTAATCTGCAAAAGTAAAAACTAAAACAATACAACTTATCATAGATTAATCATATTGTGTAAAAACTAGCATTGTAACACAAAGTGCAGAAATGACAAGGAGTTGTGGACCAAATCAGCATATTTTCTTCTTTTAGCGCGGTTGTATTTTACAAATACCCCCGCTTGTCAATAAGAAATGGGTTAAGCATGGGGAACCCTTATGTTCCGTTAGTCGTGCTAATGGTGATGGTGAAAGTATGAATGATTGTGATATAGGGGATTATATGGTTGGGATGTTACACGATGCATTTGGAAACCAAACAATGATAGCCAGACCAATGGTGAAGAGCCCCGTTAAAACATACAAGGTCCCAATGTTGAGACTAAGACATTTTTTTAAGCATTTAGAAGATTGTGAGCATGAACTATACCCAGGTTGCCGCAAGTTCACTGCTCTTTCATTTATAGTTTGAATGATGGTTTTGAAAGTAATGTGTTCATGGAGTGACAGATCATTCACATTAGCCCTACAATTGTTTAAAGAGGCACTTCCCAAGGGTGAAACCTTGCCAAATTCGTTCTATGAGGCGAAGAAGATTATATATGATTTGGGTTTCACTTACGAGAAGTGGGATGTGATTCGTGGTGAAAAGTGCATATTTCTAGTGTATTACGTAGTATTTTATGCATACTTTATCCCCAAAGTCCCTACATTTAGGTTCATTCTAATAACAATGTTCTTTTTATTGTGTTAATGCTAAACTATATGTTTTTGCATGGTTTTATAGGTATTAGGATGTAAATCGATGAAGTGGAGCTAAAGAAAGTGATTCTGGTGGATAGAACAACAGAAGCAGCTGAGAAAATGCCAATTTTGACAATGATGACTTCAGATTTGGAAGATTTTCCCAGAGACATGAAATGTAGATCTTTGAGTTACGGTCGCGTGGCCGCAAACGGGAGGTCAATCCGAGGTCCGAGTCAAAAGTTATGGCCATTCTCCCATCGGTGTGCAGTGCTGTCAAAATCAGAAGAGTTCAAGCGATTGAAGAAGGGTTCAATCGATCGAACCTTCGATCGATCGAACTAAGCTCGATCGATCGAACTTTTTAATCATCCAAAAGTTGCGTAAACTCTGTGGGAACCCTATATATACGTCGTTTTGACGCCAGACGAAAGGAGGACGCTCCAGAACGCACAGAACAGCAGTTTAGGGTAGTTTTAGGGTTAGTTTAGGAGTAGATTAGGTTAGATTTATGTTTTATTCCTCCTTTTTCATTGTTTTACTCAAGATTATTGAAGATTGATGTTTATTTCAAGTTTGTTTCAAGTTATTTTCAGATTATTACAGGTTTTTCCTTCCCTTTTCTTTATTTCATTGTTTATTACTTTAGTTACTATGATCGCTATGTTTTACTGTTTCTGCACCAGTTTATTTATGTTTCTGTAGTTTAGACGTTGGGAATATGTGATGAAAGATTGATTCCCAACCTCTGCCATGCAACCTTTAGAAAACTTGGGCTCGATCGATCGAAGGTAGTTAGATCGATCGAACCAGAGATAGTCAAGCGATCGAAGGCACTTCGATCGATCGAAGGATGATGCAGTTCGATCGATCGAGAGAGCTTCGATCGATCGAACTTGTTAATTCTTGAGATGATTCTTTGAAGTATTCCATGACTTTCTGTTTTAGAAATCTGTCATCAAATTGTCCCAATAAGCTCAGTTTGTCACAACAGTTTTTAGAACTTAAAGCCTTAAGGCTATTTTCTTCAATGACTTCTGAAAACCACTTTGAATGCTAACACCATTTAGAGTGCAAGTAATAACCATTGTTTTAAACCGTCTTCCATGTATTTTACTCAAATGTGATGATGTAGTCCCGGTCATGAAAGGGCTATTGAGTCTTTATCTTTAGAAAAATACGGAATACTGAAAAGGGATGTACTCCATAGAACGTTAATGAATGTGCATGGTAGATGGTTAGGATTAATGTGGATTCACGTGTTTCCAACACCTTTAGTTTATTAGTTTAATTATTTATGTTTCTTTATGCTTTAGTTTGTAAGTTAGTTTAATTTAATTAATTAGGATTCATAGAACCTCCACTTTTATATTCTGATTTTCTTTTCTTTTGCTTTAGGTTGTAACTTAGTAGATATTCTTCCTATTCCTTCCCTGTGGGATCGACCTGGACTTCCAGTACTATATTACTTGCACGATCACCTACACTTGGGTGTTGCACAAGAGCGCACAACTTTTTAGTCGTGTCAAGTTTTTGGCGCCGTTGCCGGGGAAGGCAACTAGGTTAGGATTTTACTAAGTTTTTCCATTTTTCTTCTTTTACTTAAAAAAAAAAAAAAAAAAAAAAAAAAAAAAAAAAATCATTGGACTTTTTCTCTCACAAGAAAAAAAAAAAAATTCTTTTGTTTAAATATTTTGGGTAAACATGTCTTATCCATATTACCCTCCATACAACACAAATACCACGAATGGGTACACATTAGGTAATGATAACTATACCCCGAGTTGGCAAGCACCCACATATGATGCACATTATCAACCTGAGTGCTACCAATCACCACAATGGGAAAACCATCGTGTTAGTCCCCCATGTTATCAAACGTATCACGAACCTCCACCTGGAGAGTTCTATCACTCGCAATGGGGATATAACCAAAATGATAGTGTAGGATATAGTAGTAGTTCCCACGATTACCAAATGCACCAAGACTTTCCTTCTGGGGAGTCTTGCACACAAACACAATGGGAAGGGGACTATTACCAACAACAATGGGGTGAAACTTCATATAGTTATAATGAGGAGAATAACCAAGTTGAGGATAATGGTATGTTAGAATTGCTGCTTAGTGAAATGAAAAGGCTAGAGAGTGCAATTGATAAATTAGGAGCTAGATATCAACAAGCATTTGATAGCCAACCTTTAGAAGACTATACCAGTCCTTCAACGCTACAACCTGAATTTCAAGACACTAACAATGGAATGGAATTAGAGGACAATGATGGGTTCATACCAAGTGAGGTTAACAACTCATTTGAGAAAGTGATAACCCAACAAGAACTCCAAAACCAAACCATTGAGCATGAAGTTGTAGAACCATCTTCTCCTCAACATACAACCCCAGACATCAACTCCTTCACTGCCTTGATAAAGCTGCACAATCTCTTTGTCCAGAGTACTTCAATAGATGACACATATAGTGAGGAGAGTTGCGAGGATGAGAATGAGGTCTTAAAAGATGAAGAGAGTTTAGGTGATTGCACGCAACTAGGAAAGGAGGAGTCCCCTGTTGACTCTACCCCTACCTTTAATAGTGACCCCAGGGAGGACGTTATTGAAAATTCTAAATTCGATTTAGATTCATCTGATATTCATGAACCCTCACCTCTTTCGACCAAAGAGGTGGTGTCACCAAGTTGCCCATCACCTATCCTTGCTATCAATCAAAGCTCTCGTCCTGAGCTTGAATGTTATGTGTGTCCCATTCGTGAACAAACAGAATGTGTTGTGGAAGAGGATGGTAAGGATACTAGCACATGTTCTTCACAAAATTTTAACTTTCAAAATTCTTTGAGAGAAGACTTGGAAAATATTGGGCCCACTTTAGATGATCTTAAAATTCAACAAGAAGCTAGCAATCTTCTAGACTGTTTGACCTTCTTGAGTGATTATGACATTGAGGCCCAAATAGATAGCTTTATCCAAGTCCAGTCCAAAATCATGTGCATAGAACAGAAATTCAATTCCTATGATTATATCTCCATACATTCTGTTCTAGGACAAGCGGAGGGTGGTGAAGCTTCATTAGAACATCACTTCGACCCTGCCCCTTTTATTGAACCATGGCCTCCCCCTGTTTTTAGTATTAAAATAGAGGCTGTTATAGGAAATACCAACACCAAAGATCGTTTCTTGCATATAATTCCTAAAAAGTATGGTATTCCTCTTATAACTGTCCCCAATAACTTTGGAAGCCATTGGTTTTGCATCATCTCCTCTGACCTTGAGCCTGACATTAGTTGGGGGGAGTTGCATTTTTATGAGGATCTCAAAAGTCTTGTCATTGTTAAATTATTTCACTGGGAAGATCCTCAAAAATTTCGGTTGTTACTTTATGATAAGTATCTTGATTAACCGAATTTATTAACTGAGTTGTTATATTATGTTCTCTATTTTTCCTTGTTGCTACTAATGATCTTGCAGGTAGCTTGAAAAAAATGGATATTAACGCTACGAGGTAAAATCCTTCCTTCTCTCGCTTTACTTTACATGTCCATGTGCGTAGTTTAGAACATTGAGGACAATGTCTAGTTTTAGTTGGGGGGGAGTGAGTCATTGCATGCCTCATATCTTTTTGTTGTACTTTAGTGTCATATACCTGCTTAGCAACATGTGACTCAGTAAATCAAAATTGCAAAAATTGCAAAAAATTTTGAAATTTTTAATGGTTCTTGTATTTCTCTCATAGTTAATGTAGTTAGTTATGATGCATTAGTGTTATTTTCTGTATGTTATTAGTATGTGATACACTATGATAGTTTGTTTACTATCTTAGTTATAGTATGTTTTATGCTTTTTAATCTTCAAATACTTTGAGCACGTTGTGACAACCTTGTACATAGCTAAAATGGATTAGTAAGCATAGTTTAAGTGTCTTGAAAGACTGTAGTGGAGACTAATAACCCAAGTGAGCTTTTGTGCCATTCTTTGTTTTTGAGGGTTTTATAAAATTACTCTTACTTTTTGAAAAGCGTATTAATTCGTTGAAAGTCTCATTTTTCTTCTTCATTTTGACTGATCACTAGAAGAGAACGTTCAGGATTTACCAAACTTTAGAGCTCTTGAATTTACTGAAATGAATTATCCTATTAACTTAGAAGATGATTTAGGCCATCTTTTGACCATACATGGATAATACAGCCATGGCCTACCTCTATGCTATTCCTTTACTTCACCTCTTGAGCTTATCATACTCGCCTTGTCTTCATAATTCCTTAAATCTAAACCTAACTCCAAATTAGGAGTTCAAGCATCAGTTCTTTATTTAGGTGTGATTGGGATGTGTTGCGTTAACAAGAAGTATGTTAGTGTGAATAAGGGAAAGTTGGCAAAGAAAAAATGAAAGAAAAAAAGAAAAGCATGAGAAGAAAAAAAAAAAAAAATGTCAATGGTTGTTACAAAAGAAAAAAAAAGGAATGAAAAGAAGAGTGTGAAAAAAATAAATAAAAGAAAAGAAGAAGAGAAAGATTGGAGATGTGGGAAGTTTGAAAAGTTATAGTAGACATTCCAATCACATCCTTTGACCCAATTGAATATCACAAGCCTTTTTCTTCTTAATCTAACACCTCTTTTTCAAAGTCCTGATGATTTTAAGTAAATTGGATTTGAAGTTAAGGTAATGAGAGAGTTATCCGCGGTATCTCGCTCTTCTAGTGAAAAGTATCCTTTCATGAGACCTTATGCACTATAAAATGTCCGTTTTTCTATTTAGATATGAGAAGCATTAGATTCCATTTACATTTACTCTTTATAGCTTCCATATCATGAGTGATAATTATTACACCCAATTCGGAGTGATTTCATCTTGAGAGTGTAATCCCGGTGAGAGTTGAGTCTAAATGAACGTCTTAATAGTGTCTTAGGTTATGCAAGCTTTGAAATTGAAGTTTTGTATTTTGGTTGTCGATTTACACACACACTTGAAGATTAATAAGTATGGAATATTCTAATGACTTTGATCGTAGATTAACTGTAATATGTGTGTTGCATTGCTATGGCTTATTAGAGAGTTTCATGAGATTGTTGAGCTTAACTATATTGTTAAATGAGAGGAAAATTTCTTGAAAACATTTAAATGAGAACCATTGCCTTAAACATGAATTTTGTGGGTAGATTCACTGCAAACCCTCACGAGACAACACTCGTCCACTAGGGGGAACCTAGGGGTTTAAAGGCTTGTTGCATATGCTAAATGCAATCGCGATTCCTGCGAAAGTGAGTTATGATTTTTACTTTATTTTATTTTATTTTCAATTTTTAGAGTTAAATTAACACTGTTGTAGTTCGCTTCATTGCTAGGGACTAGCAACGAGCTAGTTGGGGGGTGTGATTCGTGGTGAAAAGTGCATATTTCTAGTGTATTACGTAGTATTTTATGCATACTTTATCCCCAAAGTCCCTACATTTAGGTTCATTCTAATAACAATGTTCTTTTTATTGTGTTAATGCTAAACTATATGTTTTTGCATGGTTTTATAGGTATTAGGATGTAAATCGATGAAGTGGAGCTAAAGAAAGTGATTCTGGTGGATAGAACAACAGAAGCAGCTGAGAAAATGCCAATTTTGACAATGATGACTTCAGATTTGGAAGATTTTCCCAGAGACATGAAATGTAGATCTTTGAGTTACGGTCGCGTGGCCGCAAACGGGAGGTCAATCCGAGGTCCGAGTCAAAAGTTATGGCCATTCTCCCATCGGTGTGCAGTGCTGTCAAAATCAGAAGAGTTCAAGCGATTGAAGAAGGGTTCAATCGATCGAACCTTCGATCGATCGAACTAAGCTCGATCGATCGAACTTTTTAATCATCCAAAAGTTGCGTAAACTCTGTGGGAACCCTATATATACGTCGTTTTGACGCCAGACGAAAGGAGGACGCTCCAGAACGCACAGAACAGCAGTTTAGGGTAGTTTTAGGGTTAGTTTAGGAGTAGATTAGGTTAGATTTATGTTTTATTCCTCCTTTTTCATTGTTTTACTCAAGATTATTGAAGATTGATGTTTATTTCAAGTTTGTTTCAAGTTATTTTCAGATTATTACAGGTTTTTCCTTCCCTTTTCTTTATTTCATTGTTTATTACTTTAGTTACTATGATCGCTATGTTTTACTGTTTCTGCACCAGTTTATTTATGTTTCTGTAGTTTAGACGTTGGGAATATGTGATGAAAGATTGATTCCCAACCTCTGCCATGCAACCTTTAGAAAACTTGGGCTCGATCGATCGAAGGTAGTTCGATCGATCGAACCAGAGATAGTCAAGCGATCGAAGGCACTTCGATCGATCGAACGATGATGCAGTTCGATCGATCGAGAGAGCTTCGATCGATCGAACTTGTTAATTCTTGAGATGATTCTTTGAAGTATTCCATGACTTTCTGTTTTAGAAATCTGTCATCAAATTGTCCCAATAAGCTCAGTTTGTCACAACAGTTTTTAGAACTTAAAGCCTTAAGGCTATTTTCTTCAATGACTTCTGAAAACCACTTTGAATGCTAACACCATTTAGAGTGCAAGTAATAACCATTGTTTTAAACCGTCTTCCATGTATTTTACTCAAATGTGATGATGTAGTCCCGGTCATGAAAGGGCTATTGAGTCTTTATCTTTAGAAAAATACGGAATACTGAAAAGGGATGTACTCCATAGAACGTTAATGAATGTGCATGGTAGATGGTTAGGATTAATGTGGATTCACGTGTTTCCAACACCTTTAGTTTATTAGTTTAATTATTTATGTTTCTTTATGCTTTAGTTTGTAAGTTAGTTTAATTTAATTAATTAGGATTCATAGAACCTCCACTTTTATATTCTGATTTTCTTTTCTTTTGCTTTAGGTTGTAACTTAGTAGATATTCTTCCTATTCCTTCCCTGTGGGATCGACCTGGACTTCCAGTACTATATTACTTGCACGATCACCTACACTTGGGTGTTGCACAAGAGCGCACAACTTTTTAGTCGTGTCAGGATGCATGCCCCAATGATTGCATCATTTATAGGAATGAGTATAAAGATCTTAAGGAATGTAAGGATTGTTATATGTCTAGATATAAGAAATTTGATAGACAATCAAACAATGTTGAAGATGAAACTCCAAAGATAGCTGCTAAACAGGTTAGGTACTTCCCTCTAGAGCCAAGGCTTAAGAGAATGTTCATGTCATCAAAGACAGCTTCATTTATGAGATGGCATATAGAGGGACAGACCAAAGATGGAGTCTTAAGGCATCCAGCTGACTCTCGAGCTTGGAAAGCTTTTGATGAAAGGCACGTTGATTTTTTGAGTGATTGTCGAAATGTAAGGCTTGGGTTATCTGCAGATGGATTCAATCCATTCAGGACAGAGTATCACGCATAGTACTTGGCATGTCCTCATTATGCCTTAAAACTTACCACCATGGTTATGCATGAAGCAACCTTTTATTTTTCTATCTACTCTTATTGATGGTCCCCGTGCTCCTGGAAACAAAATAGATATGTATTTGCAACCTTTGGTTGAAGAGTTGAAAGAATTGTGGGACCATGGTGTGCTCACATATGAAGCATCTATGAACAAAATGTTTTAAATGCATGTAGCTTTGATGTAGACAATAAGTGACTTCCCTGCTTATGCTAACTTGTCAAGATGGAGCACAAAAGGTCAATATGCTTGCCCTTGTTGCAATAAGGATACTAGATCTGAGTGGCTTACTAATGGTGGAAAGTATTGTTATATGGGACATCGTCGATTTTTAGATCCTAATCATAGATTTAGAAAAGAACGAGTATCCTTTGATGGTAGACGAGAAAAAGGACTCCGACCAACATGACTATCTAGGATTGATCTTTTACAATAGTTAGATGAAGTAGAAGCATGCCAAATTGCTGTAGAAAAGAAGAGGAAAAGAGGTGAGGATGTAAACGAGGATAGAGATGATTGGTAAAAGCATTGAAAAAAGAGGAGTATATTCTTCCAGCTACCTTACTGGGAACATAATGAAATTCGTGATAACCTAGATGTTATGCATATTGAAAAAAATGTGTGTGACAACATATTATGTACATTGCTAGGGGTTAAAGGAAAAACAAAGGATAATCTGAAGGCTCGATGTGACCTTAAAAAAATGGGTAAAAGAACAACGTTGCACCCCAAACAGCGTGGGGCCAATAGTGCATATATGCCTCCTACATGCTTTATAATGAACAAGGAGCACAAGAAATTGTTTTGCAAAGTTCTAAAGAATGTCATAGTGCCTGATGGTTATGCCTCTAATATTGCACGATGGGTAAATATAAACGATTGCAATATCATAGGCCTTAAAAGCCACAACAACCATATTATAATGCAACAATTACTCCCATTAGCCGTACGGAGATCACTGTCTAAGAATGTGAGCCAAGCAATAATTGAATTGTGCAATTTCTTTTGGCAATTATGTTCAAAGGTAATGACTGCAAGTGACATTGAAGCCCTTCAAGATTATATTGCAATTATCTTATGCTCTCTAGAGAGAATTTTTCTACCAGCCTCCTTTGATATCATGGAGCATCTTCCTATTCATTTAGTAGATGAGGCAATGATTGCTGGACCTGTACAATACCGATGGATGTACTGTATTGAGAGGTGTTTTAATGTTTACAAGTGTCATCTTTTTATTATCTTTATAACGATGAACTAATTTACAATTATATATGTTTATAGGTTTCTCTTGACATTGAAAATTTATGCCCGCAATCGAGCTCATCCCGAGGGATCCATTGCTGAAGGATACCTAATGGAAGAATGCATGAACTTTTGTGCTAGTTACTTGAATGATGCTGAAACCATGATAAATAGGACAGTTCAAAATTTTGCTGGCTCTAACAATTCAAGCAAACCATCAGGCCATCCCTTAGGAAAAGGAATTGTTGTTTGATAGTATTACATTCAAGCACATAGACATGTGCTTGTAAATTACAATATGATCACTCCTTTTTTAGAGTAAGCCACAAATTAGATTATGAAACTTCAACACTTTGTAATGGTATATATAATTGTGCTTTAACTACCTTGATACTTAACAGGAAACATTTTGCATTCCTTCGAGGAAATATGCCTTGAGTAGGAGAGCACCAATTTCTCGTGTTCATAATGAAACATTTCACACATCGTTGGCTGATCATGTAAGTTCAGGTGTAAATTGTGTTTAACAAATTGTATCCATTTTGTGTTCTCTTATAAAATGATTATTGGAAAAAAATATAGGTTACCCAGATGAAAAGGACAAGCAATGCACATATATCTCCAGAATTAGACATATTGGCTAGCGGCCCTGACCATTGGGGATGGAGTTATAGTGGGTATATTGTAAATGGATATAGGTTCCGCACAAAGAAGCGTGAGAAGAAACAAAATACTCAGAATAGTGGAGTTAAATTGACAGCAAATGCTATAAATTATGCAAGTTTAAGAGATAGGAATCCCCACTCAGGAGAAGTTACATTTTATAGCGCTTTAACAGATGATCGGCGACGAATAGCTGCCGTTTAAAGTCCTAAATATACGCTTTGTTAGCCCATTTCATGTAGTTATTAGTTGGTTTTTAATAAGTATTCTAAATTTTGTAGGATTTGGAGCTTTAACTTGAAAATGCACAAAAATTCAATGATTAGTGGCTTTGGAAGTCATTCTGGGCTCAAACGGTGACTCCAGTGAAAGCTGAATGTAGTAGCAACCTTGGTAAATCGCATTTTTGGCAAGGAATACTTTAGATTTGAGAACTTTCTCCAGAGATATAAAATGTAGATCTTTGGGTTACGGACGTGTGGCCGCAAACGGCGAGTCAATCCGAGTTCCGAGCAAAACGTTATCGCAATTCTACAAAAGTCGCACAGTGCAGCGAAAAGGACCGCGCGCGAGCGGGCCGCGCGAGCGACCTGTGAAAAAACCAAAAACACATATTTTGTTAAATTAAAGTGCCCAACGAAGGTGGTTTGTGCATATGACATCCAAAAATGTAAATATAACAGTTTTAGTACGATTTGGCTTAGGAAAGCTTCCTAAATTCTTCCAAACTCTATATAAATCATATTCTAAATCAATTTTGTGGTTGTACATCATTACACAACATTAGATACATCCATATAGAACAAAAACTTCAGCCATTGAAGAGAAGAAAGCAAGGAGAAGAAGAAGAAGACCAAGGATTTACATGGCCTCCTCCATCAGCCTCTTGCCATTCATCAATTCTATGGCCAACTAAACTTAAGATCTATCAATGAAACCCTAGGCAAGTAATAGGTGTATTTTATGTTTTTATTTTAGTTTTATTATGTATGGATGACAGTTACAAGTTCCGAGGATTTTTGTAAATAAATCGTGCTTTTATTGATTAAATCATTACTTTCAAAGTTTACTCTTGTCTTAGATCTATTTTGATGGTAGTGTGCTCAATGATCTATGCTTGCTGTGCTTGTTTAGATTATTTACATGTAATGGTATTTAAATTGAATTGTGCTATCAAGTATCCGAATAGTCCATGCCTAGATTAGACGGATTATACCACAACCCTAGTTTAGTGTGGGATGATTCGTACTAACCGAAGATGGATTATGTTGGTGTTTGAACCATAGTTATTTTCTTGACGGAGGAATTGGGCTTGTAGCTACAATTCCCCATTATCATCCAACGTAATAAGCTAAAGTAATTCGTAAATACCCTTATTATGAAGCTAGTGGTGGATTTGCAATCCTAGGCTCCTTAAACTTATTATAAAAAACAAATATTTAATTGCTTTCATAATTTAGATTTGTTTTATTGTTATTAGTTTAATTCAAATTAAATCTAAAATCCGTTTTTCTTAATTAACTAAATTTAGATTTTAAAAGTTAAAGTGCGTAGTATTCAATCTCTGTGGGTTAGACCTTTACTTCCACACTGGAAATCTTTAGAAAAGTAGAGTACAATTTTTATATCTTGATTCTGACGAGATCAACAGACATCATCAAAATTCGTTACACAAATGATGTTAAATTTGTCTTATTCAAGTGTGATTGGGTTAATAGCAATGTAGGGAGAAAGTAAGATGAGTTTAATTTTACAATGGTTAACTATAATCATTTATTATACAAGGGCAACCAATTGGGAGATGAACCTTTCATTCTGGCATCCCAAGCAGAACAAGTTTGGTATGTACAGGATCTGGTAGAAACGGACTGGCATATTATTGTGATGATGAGACAAAGAGATTTGATTGAGCACAAAAGAATCCATGGTTGTTGATATGACAGATCTAGAAGTAGAGCCATATAGCGATCAAAATTTGGATGATACCACATTCAATCGTTACGAAGATGTCCCCTGGATTAGGCAAGGGGTTGATGGGAGAGTAGTGGAGGACAATAGTGATGCTGATATCAATGAAATGGATGAATAACATAGTCTCCAAACTTTCAATAAATGTTTAATGGTTACTAACTAGTACTATTTCTTACTATTTATGTTCTCCTATCAGTGAGCCCTACGATTTATGATTAGATACAATTCATGATTTATGATTTTAAAGTGTGCACACAGCGTGCTTGATTTCTTATGTGATTTGTGAAATTGAAAATTTTGTCTCTTGTTGTTCACATTCACACACAAGTTATATAGTTGATTGTTCTTTTTCATGTTGACAACATACATCAGTTATTAATGAAAACATTTTATCAGCAGATTTGTTAAGATGCCTAAGATACCCTCACGTTGGCCTGCTAGGTCGTTGATTGGTAGTCAACTCCCAACCCACTCCAATGCCCAAGCCCAACCTCAACCTTTGCATCACTCCCACTCCTAACCACAACCACAACTCCAACCTCAATCACAACCCAACTCCCACTCCCTTTCCCAACCCCAACCCCAACCCCAACCCCAACCCCACCTACAACTCCAACTCCAACCCCAATCACAACCCAACTCCCACTCCCTTTCCCAACCCCAACCCCAACCCCAACCCCAACCCCAACCAAACTCCCACTCCCTTTCACAACCCAACTCCTATTCCCTTTCTCAGTCTCAATCATGTACTCATGACAGCATCACAGGTCATACACACATATCTCAGGAACAAGGTACACATAAATTAGTATGCTTGTTATATGTATTTTCACTTGTTTCTTTGACTTCTACCTAAATAAATATTTTTCATTAGGTTGTAGGTCCAATGGCAGTGTGCGGACTCGAGATCCTTCACATGGATGTTGTTTATGGGACACATGTGAAAGGTTAGAGGTTGAATTGGATGACCTACTACAACCTATTGGAAAGAATGGTCTGTGTCTCCAGTCTTAATTAGGAACATTAGCTCACAGTGGGAATTTGTTGCCTCAACCTACACAAGTTGGAAAGCTTTGCCGCGTGATCTAAAAGAACGCATTTGGGGTGATGTGCGGGTAAAATTACAATTATTTTAGATTTTTTTTTGTGGAATGCACTGCTTCTTTGTCTTATTTATTGTTAGTTCTTCTATAATTCATAACTTGGTTGACTATTAGGCCAATACCAACGTCCCAGTTGAATTAAAAAAAAAAACTACTTGAAATTTGTTGGGGATAAATAGAGGGAGTGAAAATCCTACGTGAAAAGAGAGTATTATAATGCATTTGATACTGATAAAGATTGTATAGCTCATTGTCCATATAGGATTCTTCCTACTCAATGGGAGGTCCTTGTTCGATATTGGGGTACGGCTAATGCATAGGATGATCTTACATAACTTAATGGGAGGTCCTTGTTCGATATTATCTTACATAACTTATTTTCACTCAATAAGAGGTCCTTGCTCAATATTATCTTACATAACTTATTTGCACTTAATGTTCTAAAAAAATATAGGAGATCAGTGAGATCAATCGCAAAAATCGTAGTAAGCTAAAGATGAATCATTTAACTGGATGTAAGACACACAGCCGACTTAGGGATGAGGTAAATGTATAAAGTTTATAGAACATAGTGAAGTATTTTTATAGTTATGGTATTTTTAATTGGTGTTGTGTTTTGATTCATCTATTTGAAAAACAAAAGTTCAAGAAATGTAAAGGAGTGACCCCTGACCGAGTTAAAGTATTTATTGCTGCACGCACAAGGGAAAATGGTGAAATAGTTGATGAAGCATCAGTAGAGGCAATTGTATGTCACCTACATATGATTCAAACATGTTTTCTTTTCATCATCCCTTTGTTTATGCATCTATGTTAATTATCATAACTGTTTCTTAGAGACTCGCACAAATGATCGACTATCTGAGGTGCTCGAGTCTTTACAGACATCACCATTTCGGGAGCAAGTTTTCACTGAGATCATAGAACTAATGGACATGGTCATGTGCAAACTTATGGTCTAGGCATGGACATGGTCATGTGCGAACTTATGGTCTAGGCCCTTCTCCATCAGATATTTTTCCAACACTGTCGAGAGAACAATATGATGAATTGAAGAGAATAAATGAAGGCCTAACTACAAACGTTGAGATGATGAAGGAAGAGATGAGAATTTGAAAAGAAAGAAATGAGTTAATGGAGAAGAAAGTTCAAATGTCGGAAAATCACATATTAAATCTGGCCAACATGACGATTTACCTTCGGATGCACATACAAATCCTAGACAGGTTACATGCTCTAGTTTGACGTAAATAATTTACAAAATTGTTCGGTCAACTTATACTGTCTTTTATCAATCATAATAGGTCCTAGATGCATCTAGTGCTTATGCTTACCAATCACACCTAGTAGCGCAAATGAATCAAGAGTTATCATCTTCAAATGGAACTCCATCTATATCCCAAGAGGTACACATGCAGATTTAGTTACTTTTCTATTATTTAAATTCATTAATCTAAACTAAAAATTTTCTAATTTTGGAAGTAATTTTAAAATAGCAGGTCCAGACTCATGCAAAAGCAAGAAAGAAACATCACAACATTGTTGTCATTGCTAAGGTAATCTTTGTACTAACATTGTGCATGAGACTTTTATACAAATATTTTTTCTTGTCTTCAATGTATTATTATTCGTTCTTCTAGGTTTCGAAGAAAGTGACTCTTCAAGGATTTGAAATACCCAAGAAGTCTATGGCAAAGGGTTTTCTTATTAGCAATGACCCATCAAAGATAGTAGGAAGAGAACCACTTAGACAAGATTTTTGAGAAGTTTTTGTGGCATATGTTTCAAACCGTCGTGAAAAGCTATTGAGGCCATTTGGAGATAGCCTTACACTTGGAGAAGCAAGAAATGAATACATAGCATGGCCATCTATAAATGTAATACATCCATTACAGAACATAGTTTTTTTCAAGTTTTATGTAAACTTACTCATTGTAACAAATTCGTACTTATGGTTTCTTTTGTACTGTTGTTTTACAGGTTCATGAGGAATCAGGAGCACACAATTTCTAAATCAGTTATTTTTTGTTTTGCTCTATTCCCAACTAGTAGGAAACATTTCTAGACTTTTTGTGACTTTCCATGTATCAGGATATTGTGGAGATTTTAATGTTTTGATGTTTTGGGATATTGACTATTACTTATTACTATTGTGGTTATAATTTTATTGGGTTGTTATGTTTTTTTGCATTTAATACCTAAATAAATTCAAGAAACATGTTTAATTAGGTACCATGCAAGAAATAATTACAAATTATTTCATTCATCACAACTATAACTTTTAATCACGGTTGTAACATTTGTTGAAATATGAAAAATATTAAAAAGTGCATTTAGCGATGATTTACAAACTGTGACTATTCCTCCCGTGTGTTATTTAAACGAAGCATTAGCCATGGTTTCTAGACTGTTGCAAATACAGAAGGCAATACCCATGGTTTTCTCAACCGTCGCCCCATCTGTCACATAAAATGCAAGAATCCAACACTTTTGGTCAATTTTTTACGACGGGTGAACCATCACAAAAATCATGGGTAAAACTATTCGCCACGGTTTACCAACCGTGACATACAAACAACCACAGCCGCATATTCCACGGGTGGAAAAATTGTGGTAAAACTGTGGCGAAAGGTTTTACCCATGGTTTTCACTACCTTTGGCAACGGTTTTTGAACCGTCGCAAAAGGTCATTTTTCTTGTAGTAAATTTCTTGCTTGTTCTTCGCGTTCTTCATTTTTATTGCTTTTAATCTTTAAAGTTCTAGGGTAGTAGTGTTTCCTTGTTTATTGTATCCATTAAAGTAGAGTTATCCCAGGCAGAGTTACCCCCACATATTGTGGTAGCCGAAGCTGTGGGGTTTGTATTCAATCCATGGATATCCAACCCCTGATATAACAAAGCCTTAATTGTATCTACAAGTCTAGAACTAGGACATTCATATAGGAATCATGTAGTAATTTGTATGAGTTGGGATAGTAGGCTATCCACGCTATCCATGTTTTATCCATGCATAGTAGTTAATTCATAACTATTTTAATTCATGAATTAATTCGTATCCATGCACGTGCATACACTTGCACACTATCCTCACTTATAATTGTAGGTTATCAATACTAGGGATGACATCTTAATTCAGCTTATACATGGATGCTATTGCACGTAGTAGTCATGTTTGGACATGCATACATGTTATCCATGCTTTGAATAGTAGGGTATTCACCTCGATTATCCTATATATTACGCTTTTATTGTCCTAACCATGGTTAATTGGGATAATTGGGAATGCTGTGCTATCCTGGGTAAGTTTTCTAGATTCCTTCTTATTTTCTGTTTTCTTAGGATCACCTAGAAGCATTCTTAGGATCTCCTAGAAGCTTGCTTAGGTGGATAAAACACAGATTTTAAATTCCTTACACGATTACTTGTGCATAGATATCATATTTTTCTAGGGTTTTGTGTTTGATTTCCACATTTTATTTAATTTTATTTCCTTTTGCATGCATAGGGAGCGTGGTAATACGTTTAGTCTCCGAATTACTATTTTAGCACGTGCATTGCATGTAATTGCTTAGTTTCTTGCATGATTTTCTTTTATTAGTTGTTTATAACTTGACATAGGATTATATTAGTGTAATTGAAATGGTCCACATAATGTCTAGTCAAACAAGTTGAAAACTAAGTAGAGGCCCATCTCACGATGGGGCGAGAGAGGGTGTTTTAGTACGATCTAGCTCCTTCCTCTCTCGTACCTTGACCCCTGAACCGAGTTCTTTGGTGACGACGAGACGGTGCTCTCTATCCATTGGACTTGATAGATTTAGTTTTCTGGTTGCTTTTATCAAACCAAGTGGCGACTCTATTGGTGAGGATCTCTCCAGATTTAGCCTTGTGGAATAAACATGGATTACTCACTCGTGTAGCCTCGGATATGGATCATGGGCATTGATTGTTGCCTTGGGTTGGATAAAAAGTCCCATGGAATCCAAAATACGAGTAATCCAAATCGATCGGATAAAGGCTAATGAAGAGTGGTGAACTTCACTCATAGCTATTGGCATGAGATTTGAAATGGGACAATCAAGCGGGCTTAATCCTTCTAGGCCTGAAGCTTGATTCGGGTACCCATAATTGGCGACTCTGCTAGGGAATGAACTAAGAGGGTTAGACTCCAAAACTTTCAAAGTTCTTTAACTTTACATTATGAGGATCGCACGTGCATTAGTTTTAGAAAGCTTGGGAGGACTAAAACTGAGGGCCTACAGCCTGTCAGATTCCCTCCGCAGAGGACTTCCCTGCCATAGCACGTACCAAATTGTATAAAAAGTAGTCCACACATCGCACGAAACCCTGTAATGGGGGGTATATAGGACTCTCACTGGGGGACCCTTTTTGACTCTATCCACCCTAATGCATATAGTAGCCATAGAGTTAATCCTTTAGGGCTTGACCTGTTATGACAATATGCGCACACAAGCCGTACTTGGCCTTTGGGATTACTTGACATGATAAGGATGCCTGTACGACACATGAAACATAGCCTTGTCTAACACCCAAGACATTCTATCCATATGAAATGCTCGCCACATGACATGAGGATGGTTTGCTTTTGTGTTACGCTGTAAATATGTGTCACGAGTCCATAGGACTACGAGTCATAACCTTGTTTGTGTCCTATTCACTAGAGTAAGCCCTAATTAGACCTCGACTATCATAAACATTATCACACGTGAAGTTCCAAAGATGGGATAAATAGCGTGACATTGATTATGGTAATCATGAGATGGAAAGGGATTCTTGATTATACGATTATGACTTAATTGGTTATATGATGATTTGGGATAAGGTTGCTCACTTTTGTTTATATTTCAAGCATGTCATAA
The DNA here is from genome assembly GCA_033977485.1 of Hydrangea macrophylla. NCBI lineage: Eukaryota > Viridiplantae > Streptophyta > Magnoliopsida > Cornales > Hydrangeaceae > Hydrangea > Hydrangea macrophylla. The sequence goes on from CM066994.1 coordinate 86,714,642, forward strand.
AAAAAACACAAACTAACAAAAAAAAGGTTTTCCAAATAGACATAAGTGCCTTCTCAAAATGCATTCCCAAGAAAATCATTTTGATTATGAATTCATTTTTGAAATTAAAATGGAAATATCTCCGACCTCTTTTTCCAAAGAAAAAATATTTTCAAAATAAAATAGAATTTCTTAGAGGTCATTTAAAAAAAACCAAGGGAAATGGTGGAACCCATGATTTGTATTTTCCAAAAATACAATTTATTTCAAAAGAAGAAAAGAGGGATGAACTTCCATTTTTGAAAACGAAAATGATTCAAAATAAAAATTGATGGGAATTGAAATAATAAAACTGAATAGGGACTTGTGAATAAAAAAATGAATAAAAGGGGGGCATAGTTATTTTTGGGGTTGGAACATGATTTTAAAATTGTGGAGACTATAGAACATAATTCCTGGTAGTGTGATGCTAATGAAGTGATGATGCAGAGAACTACTCTCAAGAATGGATGCTAGTGGACCACTTAATGAAGAAGAATTCTCAAGCAACTTGTTCATGATACACCAATTGAGTCGAGTTTGAGTTTATTTATGTTTACGTTGAGTTTTGTCTAGTAGTCCTTAGATTTTGAATAGTTGTGCTAGGTTAAGTGTCGAGTTGATTTTTGTTTTGAAATTAGTCTTTGAATTTAAAATGAAAAAAAAAGAAGAAAATAGGTCTAGTGGTATCTTAGTTTCCCTTTTGGGTCAATAAGAAGTATTTTCATCTTTATTAATTATGTTGCGCCAAATTATGAGTGTGTGGATTGCATGATGATTATCAAAAAGAAAAATGAATCACCCAAGAAATCATAGAAGAGACACTGTATATGAACTCGAGTAATGAGAATGATCCTAAATCGTATATGAGTTAGTTCATTACCAACTCCAAATGAAAGTCGATTGCTATCACTCTATTCAAAAAATTGAAAGACGATTTTGACTAAGCTCTAAAAGATATACTCAGAACGAATCCTAAGTTTCTACGAGACTCATTCCTTTTCTATCTGAAACTTGTGTCCAATCCCATCTTTCGTTGCATGAGACTAAGATTAGTGCCTCGGTTAAGGAGTGGAGTTTATTCAAAGCTATGGTGATCCTGTGATATACTGCCTTTGTCTAAGAAAAAAATAATAGAAAAGAAATACAAGAAAAAAAAAAGAAAAAAATTTTGTCCATGCAGGAACACTTCTTAGATCTCGAAAGCTATCAATACAATGAGGAAGAAATAAGTGTGTCAATAATTACCATCCAAAATTGGTTGACTTAGAGAAAGGTAGATGTATCTCAAAAAGGGGGGATAAGAGAGAGAGAGAGAGAGAGAGAGAGAGAGAGAGAGAGAGAGAGAGAGAGAGGGTAAGAGAGAGAAAAAAAAAGGAGCGATGGAGAAAACGAAAAGATAGAAAGTAAAAAGATATAAGAAAAAAAAAGTAAGGAAGCAAAAAAGTTAGGAATCCCTAAGTGAATATTGACTATTATGGAAAACTTGAAAAAAAAAATGCACCTTTCGCTTTGGAGATTATGATGAGATTATACAGATATTGATAAAATGAAATGTACCAAGAGTTGATTCGCATAGATGAAACAAAAGAAAAATAATAAAAAATCAAGCTCGCTAGGATAAAAACCCGAAAGAGTACCTAGGCAAAAGTTAGAGCAAAACAAAATATAATAGGAAAGGCTCGCTATGATGAAAACCCAAAACGCCGCCTAGGCAAAAGTTAGAGCGGAAAAAAAAAAAAAAAAAAAAAAGAAAAAGAGGGTAAAGGCGTTATACCATAATCGAACCTGTGCTTACTGAGATGAACCTAATCGTGAAATTCTTTGAGCACCGATTTTGACCTTAGCTTTGAATTCAGATTAAGTCAGCTTAAATCTTATACTGTTAAATCTCTGTTGAGTCTAAATGTGATTGAGATTGAAATTCATTAGCTTAACCAAACTTAAAAGATCACTATATCTAGGATCAAAAGTCTCATGCCATGATTGAACTACGTTTGACCTGATTCCTATTAGGGGATATGTAGGCAACCTCCCAAAAGGTTCAGTTCACCCATGCTTAAGCCTCATCTCTAGAGTCTTCAGTTTATTTAAACCACGCTTCCCAATCCCGATATTGTCCTACCCCTTTTCTTGATTGGAACTACATTGACATGTTCCCACTAGGGGATACGTAGGCAACGTCTCAAAAGGTTTGGTCTCAGCCATTGACCCAAAACTATTTTCCTTTCATACTACAGGTAAGGCCACCTTTGAATCTTGTGTGCTTGCTTTGCCATGTACTTTAAAGTCAATTATGTGATGGATAAATCCCTGATCGATGAGTACTTTTAAGATCTTTTTTAGATCAGCAACGAATTTCTTGTATCTATGAATAAATGGCCGACAAGGGGCAAGCCCTTCATTCTGTGGGTTTAGTTTGATTATTGGATAAACTCGTCACTCATTGATTTACATACAAGGGGCAAGGCCCTCTACCACCTGTTCTATCCAATCGAGTCAACCCCTTGTCAGATACAAGGGGCAATCCCCCTTCTACTTTTTTTTTTTGCTCAGCCAGGCCCAACCCCTTGTCATACACAAGGGGCAAGTAATGCCCGAGTCCTTATCATAAACAAGGGGCAACGTTATTATGAGGTGATCGATGTCTTCATGTGAGTTTAGACATAGTCGTATTTTTGTTCTTTGATTATAAATGAAAGTTTGAGGTCGTAATGCGGAGTGAGTAAAGTGGATTACGAACATGATTAAGGAAAATTTTCAATCCTTGAATTTATGCATGAAGTCTCATCTCAAAGAATTGGGTGAATAGAAGAAGAATAATTTGGATCATGCACAAGGTACATCACTCGTAATAAGACACTGTGTCAAAAGAAAACATAAAAATGTATGATTTATTATTTTTAGTGTCTTTGGTTGAGTTATAAATTCGAGTTTGAGTCATAGAGTCATAGACTTTGAATGTGTGTGATGAGCAATAGGATAAGAATACTTGAAGTACAAGATAAAGAAATGAGTCTATGAGCATCTGCGTGATCTTTTGAAATGAGCCATGTTCACAACATTATTGCATCATCAAGCATGAACGTCTAAACTAGGGGCAGTGTTCACATCTCTCAATTTTCATAAATTTATCCCCCATATTTTCAAGATAATGATTGTGCAATGCATATGTGGTTTGCCTTTGCTGGCTCCATAATATTTCCCCTTTAAGAGTAGTTTGCCTTCACTTACTCTACATGGTTTTATGATTAAATGGGTGTCTCCCGTATAGCATGATAATCTTATTGCATATTCATTTTTGTTTCATGCACTACACTCATTTTTCGCCTTAAATGGCTCAACAACGTGTTTACTTTGCGAGTAGTTACCTTAACGGCTCTACATGTTGATTGAGAGGGTAACCCCCGAATTTGCATATTGATCACATTGTACGTGTAGATGAATCCCCAGTAGAGTAACTATCCCCATTACCGTTGCATTGCAATAGTCTTTGAAAATCTCCCGCAGTGTTGCATTGATTGTGCTGAACATGCTTTGAGTCGTGCATGGTGTCCTGGTTTGCCTTAAATGGCTCTAGAAGTACCTTTTCCCCAATAGAGTGATGTCGCATTTATGTTCAAATCCTTAGCAGAATAGTTTGCCTTTTAGAATCTATTGTTGAGTAGTTACTGCATCTGTGTATTGATTTCAGCATCTCTTCTAAGCCATGCATTACTTCAACTATCCATGCCATCTATGCTATCTATTGTCCATACTTTCTATGGTCTATATAGATCTACACTTTCTTTGCTCCTTGTAATCCATGCTCTCCATAAATCCATACTCTCTACCCTTATGATGTCGACACCCTATGCACCCTTATTATCTCCGACCTCGTACCTAGCATGAAATGCTATGTACGGAGATCTCTGCATCTTTGCCTCTGCTTTCTGCTCTTAGCACGTTTGCACTCCCTTCTCAGCATGAAATGCTTCATACGGAGATCTCAGCTCTCTACATCTTAGCCTCTGCTAAGTACCTCTGCACTCCCTACCTCATATGAAGTGCTACGTACGGAGATCGGCTCTCTACATCTTAGCCTCCGCTCTCTGCTCTCAGCATCTCTGCACTTCCTACTTAGCATAAGCTAATACTAGGGGTGGACTCGAGCAGAGTCGCTCAACAAGGGCTTGAAGCTTGGCTCGATAAAGGCTAGGCTCGGCTCGTTCATTTGAGCTTGTGAAAACAATCGATTAAGGTTTGCGAGCAAGCTCGTGAAAAAGCTCGTTAATAGGTTTGATAAAGAGCTTGTATAGTGACTTATATATGTATATTATAAAACTATATAATTTTAGTGAAAATATGACAAATCTCATAACTAGGATTGATAACTGACTAATTTCTTATTAAACTATGTAGTTTTAAAGGGCGTGGGAAAAATCTCGTTAAAAAGCTCACGAGAAAGCTCGCGATCAATTGAAAGCTCGGATCATTTGAGCTCATTAACAAGCCCGTGAGCTTGTGAAAAAGCTCGCAAGCTCGGCTCGGCTCATGTCCACCCCTAACTGCTACGTATGGAGAATTCTGCATCTCAGCCTCCGCTCTCTGCAAACGCTCATGATGTTCGCCGTACTGGCTCATCATTGTGTGTCGTAGGTCCAATTTGCCTTAGATGGCTATGGACCCTTTTTGTCTCCACCTAGCTCACGCGAAGAACTATGCACTGAGATGTCGTAAAGCCCTCGATGAGGCACCCTTGCATCGTCCGCGCTAAGGATACCCAATTATTGCATCGTCAGCGCTAAGGACATCCTTTTGCATTGTCCGCCTAAGGACATCCCCTTGCATCATCCATGATAGGACACACCCTTGCATCGTCTGTGATAGGACACCTTTGCATTGTCCGTGATAGGACATCCCATTGTTGCATCATCCGCGCTAAGGACACCAATCATGATACCCCGAGTATCTTGCATGTTAGCATTAGTTTAAGTCTCATATCATTTATTGTGTTTTACTTGAATTATTGCTTCAATGTGGTGTGCTCATTGAACTATAGTTGATCTGATTTCTTGTAAGGGAATATGTAGATAGCTCTTTCGAGCACGACCACTTGATTTTCAAGGTTTTCTTTGTGTGCTCCTTCGCATGTTGTGATTTTCTTGATTTTTTCCTGAAGTCTTCCGGCCTCACTAAAAGGCTGTCAGGCATACTATGACATTCTCTTATGACGCATGTTGCTTACGAATCTCTGTCAAAGAGGGGCAAACTGTAGACACCCTATTTTGGTTCGTCAGTTCGGTAGAAGGAACCCCATCTCAAGAACAACCCGATGACTATAATCAGGATTTGTGGAATGTAGGTTTTATGAAGCAGAACTTTGTGAAGCACCTTGGTCTTTGAGATACATTAGAATAACCCCTAGGAAGATTTAGGAACGTTAGAAATTCAATTTAGAGACAAAAACAAAAAAAAATGCCTTCTACGTAAAATGACCAAAATATTTTTATTAAACCAAGTACCATTACCCAAGCCAAAATTCAGATCCTGGGGTGTGATCCCAAGAAGTCCTTTTTGTCCTAAATTTTTTTAAACCATAGCCCAAACCATGATTTTGGCTAAATAATTCCCAAATAATTTTTATACCAAAATAACCTTCAAAGCCCATTACGAGTAGCCATTTTTAACACAACTTTAGTATTTCAACCATAAGTTTTAAACCAGGAGGAGTTTGGGCCTGGAACCACTTGGAATGGATAGTAAGTTTCTTGGGCATATAAATCTGTAGGTTATAAGCCCAATTGGAACTTAAAGTGAGTGAGATATGGCTTTTTAAAGCTAGCCCATAGTGCAGTGACGGGATTAAAATGCCCAAACCGAGATTTCTATCATATTTTATTTTTGGAGACTTTTGATACAAAAAAATTTGTGTTTTTAGTTTCCAAAACTCTCTAAAAGAATTAAGATAGAATTTAAAAGCTTCCATATCCTAATATACTTACTCCACTTAGTGAAAGACTCCCAAGTACACCTCAAAATAGCATAAGTACAAGTCTTTAAAGGTTGTATCTCCATCCCACATCGCTTAAACACAAAAAAAACAACCCAAATCTCAAACTATAAATAGAGGCCTTCACCTCACATATTTTCTACACCTGAAAATGCTGAGAACTAGAGAGCTCAAGGAAATCCCCTTGGAGGATTTTGAAGCACTCAAAGTTCTTTGGAAAGTTTAATCTTTTAATTTTAGGGTTCTTGGAGTTCGCGGTGCTGACGAAGCCCTGCAAAAGTATTATGAGGGAAGTTCTTGGGGTAAGCTCCTTCTTCTTCTTTGTTTTTCTGCTTTATTTTCCTATTTGATCTTTATTTTCTTAGATCTAGGTTGAATTTCTTGTTTGTTCTTCGCGTTCTTCATTTTTATTATTTTTAATCTTTAAAATTCTAGGGTAGTTGTATTTCCTTGTCTGTAGTATCCATAAAAGTAAAGTTATCCCAGGCAGAGCTACCCCCAAATGTTGTGGTAGCCGAAGCGGTGGGGTTGGTATTCAATCCATGGATATCCAACCCCGGAGATAACAAAGCCTTAATTGGATCTACAAGTCTAGGGCTAGGGTATTCACATCGGAATTGTCACGCCCCAGAACGGCAAAAATAGAGAAAAATAAATTTCCTTTTTATGTCCAAAGGCAGCGACGGGTGAAGTCACATGATTGTCCACACCACGTAGTACTAAGCAACAAGAGTAATAGTGTAACAAGAATGAAGTCTAGGTTCTGATCACAACGTAACATAAAGTCAACAGAAGTTACTAACTATAACACATCAGAGTCTTGAATCAAATATAAGACAGCGGAAGTACAAATGCCAAGGCAACATATGCCTGACTACAAAAAGGGTTCTAAAACGGTAAAGACAATTAGCTACAATTCTAGTCTAGTCTTCAATTGGCGTAGAGGTAGTCCTCGGCGTAGTAGTCTTCTTCGGTCTGACCTCCGTCGGGGAAATCCTCCACAGGGACTCCGTCACCGGCATAGTAGTCCTCTTCTGCAGGCCCTTCACCTGTATAGTCATAACCAGGGTGCGCTGGAAAGTAGAAATGTCCAGCGGCATAAACGTCGTCAGCTTAATGAAAGCCAAGTGAGTTAAATACTAACAGGGTATCGACTATTGATATTACCACAAGTTATAAATAGTAACCAAATTAGAATTCAGTAAGGGTAACTCCTTTAATAAAACCAATGATCCGATTACTGACGTCCTATTCATTTTAAGATCGACAACGCATCTTGATAGGGGAACAGACTCGACAATAGTTCAACTCTATAACACACCATTGCTCATCCACCGCTTTTAAGAACATATGCACAGTTCACCGCATGTCATGGATACCACGTTAGTCCATCCCCCGCTTTTAAGAACATATGCACAGTCCACCGCATGTCAGGGATATAACGCTTTAAGCAATAGTACATCATTCTATGCCACGACTTAGCGACGTCTACCAGTGATCACGGTCCACCGCATGTCATAGACACCTTCGTCTGTCTACCGCTTTTAAGAACATATGATTAGATCATCTGGCTATCTTAGGGCAATTGGTCCGGTTCACCGCAAGTCATAGACACCTTCGTCTGTCTACCGCTTTTAAGAACATATGATCGACCAAAGCCCGCCCATGCAAATTTCCCGAATCTTAGCAAACCTACTTAAGTTCAACTCTATCACCGATACATGACAATCCCAATGTGGCCCGACTACTCTGAATGAAATGAACGTTAACTCCAAAGGATTCACGACTATTCCGTTATCTAACATTATAAACATTATCCGTTAGTCTTGTTGTTACTACGACCCTACGCTGCATTAACTCGTTATCATGTCTGTATTACAATAATAAAGCATGCTGGGAAAATACTGAATAGTAAATAAACAACTAAACAGTTATTATAAGAAAACAGTATTCTGAAGCTTCCAATCGATTGGTATAAAAGTAGCATCAATCGATTGGAAAGGGATTCAATCGATTGGCATAGAAGTAGTGTCAATTAATTGATAAAAGATTCAATCGATTGGATCACAATCCATGCCAATCGATTGCACAAAATGTCAATCGATTGGGACCTGAAAGATGTCAATCGATTGGTAATAGTACCAATCGATTGATACTTCGTCTTCTTCACAGAGAAGACTGTCCAGCAACATATAAACGGGAATACATGGTTTCTTCTCCATTTCTTCATTTAAACAAGTCATGACATCAATGACAAGTTACCCAGTGAGTTTAGAACTCACCTTAGGCGTTAAGGGCGTGTTTGGTTGTGTGTAATGAAACTTGGAGCTTCAATGGTGGCTCCTCTCTCTTTCCTCTGCTCTGTCTTCTTCTTTCTTCTTCTCTTCTTTCTTCTTCTCTCTTCTCTGGTCTTCTTCTCTTCTTTCTTCTCAGTCCATCTGTGTGTGTGTGTATAAATATATGTATATATGTGTATATATATGAGTGTATATATATAAAATACACACACAAGACTCTCCCTCTCACTCTCTCTGATTTCTGTAAACAGAAATCTACCCAAAATGGGCTGGTATATATAGAGGGAAAGTGTTCACGTGGCCTCTCCCCAGCCAGAGCAAAAGAATCTGCCCAGCTGCCTCCAATCGATTGGCATAAGTATCAATCGATTGACAAAAGCAATCGATTGGTATAAAGTTCAATCGATTGGTATCCAAAATAAGGCAATCGATTGGAAAACTTGTCAATCGATTGGTATCCAAATTATACCAAGGGTAAGGCCAGGCTCAAACAAGTATTAAAAGAAGCATACAGGGTCTTATTCACATAATATATTACAAAAATACAGGGTATTACAAGAATCATGTAGTAATTTGTATTAGTTGGGATAGTAGGCCATCCACGCTATCCGTTTTATCCATGCATAGTAGTTAATTCATAACTAGTTTAATTCATGAATTAATTCGTATCCATGAACATGTATATACTTGCACACTATCATCACTTAGAATAGTAGGCTATCCATACTAGGGATAACATCTTAATTAAGCTTATACATGCATGCTATTGCACATAGTAGTCATGTCACACATGTTATCCATGCTTAGAATAGTAGGGTATTCACCTCGATTATCCTATATATTATGCTTTTATTGTCCTAACCATGGTTAATTAGGATATTTGGGAATGCTATGCTATCCCGGGTAAGTTTTCTAGATTCCCTCTTATTTACTGCTTTATTGGGATCACCTAAAAGCATGCTTAGGTGGATAAAACACAGATTTGAAATTCCTTGCACGATTACTTGTGCATAGATATCATATTTTTCTAGGGTTTGTGTGTGATTTCAACATTAAATTTAATTTCATTTCCTTTCACATGCATAGGGGAGCGTAGTAATACGTTTAGTCCCCGATTTATTATTTTAGCACGTGCATTGCATGTAATTAATTAGTTTATTGCAATTTTTTTTTATTAGTTGTTTATAACTTGACATTGGGTTGCATTAGTGTAATTTAAACAATCCACATAATGTCTAGTCAAACACCTTGAAAACTAAGTAGATGCCCATCTCGCGATAGGGCAAGAGAGGGTGTTTTAGCATAATCTAGCTCCGTTTTCTCTCGTACCATAACCCTCGAACCGAGTTCTTTGGTGACGACAGGGCGGTGCTCTCTATCCATTGGACTTAATAGATTTAGTTTTCTTGGTTTCCTTTATCAAACCAAGTGGCGACTCTATTGGTGAGGATCTCTCCGGATTTAGCCTTATGGGATAAACATGGATTACTCACTCTTGTAGCCTCTGATATGGATCATGGGCATCGATTATTGCCTTGGGTTAGATAAAAAACCCCATGGAATAAAAAATACGAGTAATCCAAATCGGTCGGATCGTATAAAAGCTAATGAAGTGTGGTGAACCTCACTCATGGTTGTTGGCATGAAATTTGAAATGGACAATCAAGCATGCTTAATCCTTTTAGGCTCTAAGCTTGGTTCGGGTACCCACAATGCCATTTTTTAAATCCATGATGTGGACAAGCTAGGAGGAGATCTTTACAAAATTCCCAGTCTTCAAGGCATGGTTCCTTTTCTTTTTGAGAGAAAAGTTTAAATTGTCGCATAAATTTTTTTTGTTGATAGAATTCATTTAGAAAGGCTTCATTCATATCCTGCCATGAAGTTATAGATCCAGGACGGAGAGATAAAAGCCAAGATTTAGCTTCATCTTTTAAAGAAAAAGGAAAAAGCTTGAGATAGACAATCTCAAGAGAACAAGTTTGATCAGCAAACGTATCACAAACGCCTTCAAATTCACGAATATGGAGATAAGCATATTCTTTCTTAATTCCATGGTAAGTTGGTAAGGATAGTAGCATGCTATGTCTAATGTGAAAATTTCCTGTATGTTTAGGTAAACTGATGTAAGAACGAGTGATGTTTAATTCTGGGTAAATAGATCATGAAATGACCATTGTTCACGCTGTGGTAAAACAAGTTGTGGTACATTATCCCCATGTTCACTATGAGCATCATTAGCTATTCCTTCTATGCCTTCAATTCCAGCCATTATTCTAGGAAATTGTATACTAGATGAATCAGTAGAAATATTAGAATTATGTGATACTTGATATAAAGGTTCAGTAGTACATAAGGACATATGAAGCTAAAGAAAACTAAGCATTTAAAATGTTCTTATTATTTATAGCTATGTAAAAAAAAAAATTCTTTTCTTTTATTTTATATTTTATATATTTTTTTATTTTCAAATTTTTTGTTAGAAGATAGGTTTATATATGTATATCAATGTCTCTTTTTTTAGAAGATACACATATATACTTATGAATTTATATTTACATATATATATATATTTATCAAAGAAAAATTATCTATAGTTTTTTTTAAACTTTTTTATATGAATTTTTTTTTTCATTTTTTCTGTGAAAAACAAGATTATTTATAAGGTAGAATAGGTATATATATAGTGGGAGAAATAGTTTTAGACCTAACATTTTTTTTATTTTAATTTTAACCGTTCCCTGGCAACGGCGCCAAAAACTTGACGACGTCCTACTAACACGTTTTCTTGGGGCTTTTCCTAAAAGTAACAAAGTTCTGGTAAGACCATTTCGAACCCACACGGAATGGAAATAAAAACTTTGTAAGATAGGAAGTAACTACTTTGTCCCTAAAAAGAAAATAAAAGATGATGAATTTTTGGGATTTTTTCTAAACTACTAGTTTTTATATTTTTGAAGTAAAACTTAATTAAAAGCTATTTTTTTAATAGTTTACGGTAAAGATTTTAACAATACAAAATAAATTAACTAAGATACTAGTAAGAAAAGGAAGCAAAAGAAATAAAAGCTAGATTCACTCGAAATGAACTTTTTAGATTTTATTATAACGAAAGATGGAAGTAATACAAATATTTAATCTAAGTCGTCTAAAAGCAGGAAATATTAATTAATTTGGGAGAAATGATTTAAAAGGATTGGGAATATGCAAAGCAACCCTAGATCACACAACTTCCATGCTTTTGAAAAGGATTTGGCATTTTTAAACAGAGTGATTCTTCATTTGAAAATAAACTTATACCAGTTGAGGTCATATCAAATATGTCAGGTTTGAAATAAACGACGTCGTTTGATTAAAAAAAATAAAGAGGCAATTGGACAATAGCCAGGTTCGAACCATGACTCACCGTGGACGTGGGTTATTCGGCGCCTAGTCCCCACCACTCTACCACTACACAATTGCCTGTCCATTAATGGATAGAAATATATATGTACTCATACTTGAAATATAAACTTTGTTCAATAAATTGTTTTTGCATGCTGACAACAGACATAATTTGACAATTCACATAATTAAATTATTATCTCAAATATGTAATCTTAAAGTCCAATATAACCATAGTCTATAAATATGTTAAATAGTCACAAACTATAGATATATTTTTCCATAAATGGAAAACAACTCATCTAGATAAATTTGCTCATTTAAGATTAGTGCACAGAAGTTGTGATTTATGAGTTTTTATTGCATATCCTCAATTAAAGTTTTTGCCTATCATTTTTGGAATTGCAACTGTCTTCTAAATTAATTTTAAAGAAAGATTAAATAGATATACACAATCACCGTCCAATTAAAATTAAGGTAATAATGTCAAGGTAAGAGTGAAAACTAAAATTAATATACTTTTTCTTCACTGAACATAAGTTGGGATTCAATTCGTGGAATCTGCAAAATATACTTTTGCCTACCAGATTTCTTTGCTAATAAAATATAAATGAACTGAAATGCTGAACCAAAAATAAAATACTAAACCTTTGACTTTGATTTCTTGCTGGGTCACAGTGGGTGAATTCCAAGAATACAAGCAAGGTCAAACCAAATCCTAATCTAATTTAGGAGTGAGATATGGATAGTGTGTGCTAGCTGTTTCAATAGATGATTATAACAACTACGTAGCAAAGAAATCTGGGATTTACTTGCAAATTCTGTCTTATAAGGAATGAAATTTTTGTTAAAAAAAACTGGAGATTTGGGATTTCAAACTATTTTAGGGGACATCTACAACTACCAACTACACTAAAAAATTAATAATACTAAATCTGAAAATTAATTTTCATACAGTAGATGAAAATAATTATAGAGATTTTGGACTTGAAATCAAAATTTTAATAGAAATATTTTACTACTACAAATTAGCAAAGGACCTACAAGAAAATAAATATTGAAGAACTAATTTGAGAAATACAAGTTTTGTTACATATTTTTGAACATGAAATCATCAATGACAAAAGAAAATCTTTACAACTTTTAGAACTAGAAAAAGCAAAGAAAAGCTTAAATTTCTACTCCTAGGGATACTATGAAGTGCTCACATGGTAACCTCCCTACACTTTTCTCTCTGTGGTTGTGTTATTGTGGATTCTTGTGTTGTGAGGCTTCCCCTATCTCCTCCCTTTTATAGACGAAAGAAGATGCAAATTCGTCATTATATTCGTCATTTGAACAGAGATGAAAGGGAATCATGCTATTTTTTCAATGCTCGTCCAACTTTTTCTTCTACTGTCAGACCTGCAGAGAGAGAGAGAGAGAGAGAGAGAGAACTCTAAGTTTCTACATAAATGTGTATATGGTCCTTTCTTTGTTTATTTTTTTCCCTCTCTCTTTGTCTTTTTCTTCTGTTTTTCTTTTTTATTGACCATATGGGAGTTAGAAAAACGTAGTAAGCACATGGGAGATAATCCCGTGTGTTTGCTACGTCTTTCCTTCCATTTATTGCATTATTTCAACTTCATTTTTACTTAAGCAATAAAACATGTAAAAACACATAATTACACACATTTGAGTGACATCATCATTAAATCATATTAATTCCAAAATACATGTAAGATTAGGGTTTTAGGGATTAAATGAGCACTCTATCTATTCTATTGGCACATGAATATGCAATATTCATTGTTTGTCAGTCTTCACTCCTATGCCTCCTTTAAACACTTTCGGAGAGGCTAGAGATGGTGGGATCTCTAATAGGGAGGATGGACATGGTGTGGGAACCCTAATATAGTTTCTGCAACTTAGTATAAATAAAACGACGATTAAGCCATTCTGTACGCAGCTGCCCTATTTATAGATTTCCAAACCGACTTTAAGCCTTCGATCGATCGAAGCACGTTTGATCGATCGAACCTGTATTGACTTCAATCGATCAAAACTCTTTTGATCGATCTAACTTGTCTTGACAGCATCCTCATGTGCCTTTCCAAGCATACTAACAGAGCTAAGAGTGGGACCTCCTAGGCTCTTTATTATTGACTCAGACTAGTTGTTAATTTACATGATAAAACTCTTTGATCAACAAATTAACCAATTGATCAGTTAGCGTTTACTCCACTGTAAAAGATAACTGAACTCTAATGCAAAAGAACATATCCAAACTGGTGACTAGACTTGTATGGTGTACTAATGTCCCTCTACCATCAACATTCATAATCATATTCAGGTAGTTGGATAGACTATCACTGTTAACCTGAATTATGATTACTTCTTGTATTCCTTGAGTCCCATTCACCTCTCATGATTACCAAACATGTTGATAACTACTTATCAACAAGACTGCAGTTTTTAGTAATCAACTTAGTGACATTCTTAAGGGAATACTTACTCTTTGTTAGAGGGTAGATTCTATCTTTACAATATATATTCACAACCCTATGAACATGATATACCGAAGATACCAAGGTGTTGATCTTTAAGACCTCACTGATTGGTAAGTCAAAGCAGCCATATCAACAGTCTGTGTTCATAATCGTCTTAAGATTGAGAACATGTACCTTATACAAGTTATGAGTTCCTATCAACTATTGACAATCTTAAGTGTCAATAGGAAACTCACGTCTGTCAATGCACTATAAACACTAGCATATTAACTAAGATTTATACTCTAGTGATTGAGATTCATCACTCCATCCAATGGTAGTTAATCATGCTACAGTGCATACCTAATGAGATATCCAGTCTCATCATCCACTATGCCAAGTTCTAAGTATCAAAGAATAGTAATTCGTATCTCACTTGTATGTATCTCATATATACACGAATTACTTACTACGATACTTAAGGATTAACAATCATCTCATGAAAGAAACATACACAATGAAATGTAAAGCTGATATCCATACAATAAAATGCCAATGTCTGATACATAAATTAATAGTTTGAGGATACAAAACCAACAGAAAGATCTTTTCACTTTCAATCGATCAAAGCATTTTTGATCGATTGAGAACATCTCTATCAAGGTTCGATCAATTGAGAAGGGCTCAATTGATTGGGAAGGGGGACCACGTCATAAATTATGTCAGTAGGGTTTCGATCAATCGATCGAAGAGGGTTTGATTGATTGAAAAGAGCACAATTCAATTGATTGAACTTTACTTTACAGATATTGTCCAGGCTAGTATACAGAATCTTATTTATTATATATACATGCAAAAATACACGGTATTACACTGAAACATGAGATTCAAGATCTAATTACGAAAGGGATCACTACGCCAGATGAGCTTAAGAAAGCGTAAAATGAGACAAAGAAGTAATGGTTTTTGGAATCGCTGTTGTTGGAACTAACATGCATGTTTTTGTATCAAAAAGTAAGTCACAGTGACACTCCATTTGAGATCATGTCGAATTGAGTCGAATCAAGTCAAGTCATGTCAGCTTTATGTTTTGAGTATTTTAAGTTTAGTCTTAAGGTTGAGTCTATTTATCATTGAGTTATTTTGAGCCCGTGCCGAGTAATGTAATCATTCTATTTCTGTTAATGGAATAAATCTCATTTTGCTTAAATCTAATGTGCCTAGTCATGATTGTATAATCATTGAGCTAAAAATGTCACTTCTCAAATTATTGTGGGAATTACTGTATTAAGAAATTTTTGCATTGAAACGAATCCCAAAAAAATTAAAATTGATTTTTGCGCTAACACCAAAGAAAGCTAAGAATTGGTTAGTCTTACTTTAAAACCTTAAAGATGCTTTTGCTCAAATTCTAAAAAGATGTACTTGATAGTAACTTGGGGCTTGCCTGACACCATTTTCTCCCCATTTTGAAGCCTCGAACTAAAAAAGATTGATTCCAATCCAATTGCAAGCCATGCAAATCTGTCCAATTGAAAGCCATACATACTTAGTTCTTGATGGTAGCCAAACATTTCAAATAAATTTCTTCTCCCAAACATTTCAAATAACTTCTTCTCCAAGAGAAAAATCGCTAGGATGTAAACCCGAAAGAGCAACTAGGCAAAAATTATAGCACAAAAGAAGAAAAAGAGAGAGAGAAAAGAGCTGAATAGGATAAAACCCAAAAGGTTGCCTAGGAAAATATTAGAGCATAAAAAACAATGCATGTTGTTTTCATGAACTTGATCATAGCTAGTCAAAACCATAGAGATGATGAGAAAGGAAAGAAAAGATATGAAAAAAAGAAAAGAAAGGAGAATGAAGAAGATTGAGAATTCGAGAACACGAATTGTCCCAAGCCTTTGAAGTGTAATTTCCTTGAGTGAGCCCAAACCAATAAAGAGAAATTTAAAGGGTTAATCTGGCCTTGTGAGTATGTGAGATATGATTGAAACATAAGGTATTATGAAAGATGTAAAGTTGATTGGCTAGTGAAAAGGTGAAAAGAACCAACCATAAAAATAAAGGAAAGAAAAAAAAAAGAAAAGGAAAAGGGAGAGGTAGTTCAATTTCTTTTAATCTCAAAGTCTACCCTAAAGTAACTCACTTCAAAAAATATGTTCATTGGACCTAAATGGTAATGTCGCTTGAAAAGCCCACGAATTGTTGAATCCTTGTTCTTTCTAGACTTTCAGAGTACTTGAACAACGTTCGGCCGAATTCCTACTTGGGGATACACAGGCGACCTACTCGGTTCAGTTGCTACCCTTGCTTTAATCTGGCATTTTCTTTCAAACCTCGACCGAACTACTTTGGACCCGATTCCCACTTGGTGATAAGTAGGTGAGCCTCGCTTGGTTCTCAGTTCGTAAGCACCATCCATTGCATCTTTGGGGGAAAACTTTATTTGCCCAGAGCCATATATGTATTGCCAAATCAGGGGCAAACTTTGGTTTCCCGTCCCTATGTCTTTTTCAATGTTGGATAATCTCTCCTCATCCTACTATTTTGAAGATGATTGCCTTTAAGGCAATGGAAATTGCATTTCTGGCATATTTGTGCCACCATATTCTCGAAAAAGCCTATTTGTTCTTTATCACATCTCCAGACTAGGGGCACACTACATTTGCCAAATGACCCTTTTATCCTAAAAGCAAGCACCCAAGTGCCCTTACAACTTGAGGCAAACTTCATTTGCCAATACCCTTTCACATTAAGGGCAAGTCTTGAGTCGTCAAGTGTGTTTTGGAAGAAATTTGAAAAAAATCGTCTTTTATTCTATAAGCTAAGGAACTAATTCAAGGTGTGTTTTGGATAAAGCAAAAGATTGATTAGATCAAGGGAAAAATTCATTTAGTTCGTTTAGTTTTGGGGGAGTTTTCCAATCGACCAAATGGTTCGGTTTGATTCAGTTTTGTCAGTTTTAGTTCAATTTTTTTAGTTCGGTTTTACACTGTGTACATGTATTGAAAACTGATCGAACCGATTGGTTCAGTTCAATGGTTCAATTTTTTGATTTATTGTTTCACCCTTGGTTCAACGGTTCAATTTTATTGATTTATTGTTTCACCCCTAATTGGGAGAGTTTTCAAAGCATGACCTTATAAATTGAGTATTATTAAACTAAGATGAGAAGTGAACGTTTAAAGTGAAGAGATACATCAGACATGACAAAAGTCCATTGGGGTAGCAGCAAATTAAGTTTCTTGCCCCAGACTCCTGATTCATTGTCAAGTGTGTTGTCCTCCTATTTTTGTGTCTGTCAATTGTCAAATTTGTCATGATCTCAAATGTGTGGGTTCAAAATGATTAATAAATGAATTTCAAAATCAAATTGCAAAATCTTTAAGAGTATCCAAATGACAATAATGAGAAATTCCAAACACCATTATCATAGTAGTCAAGGTTACAACATGAGAAGTGTCGAAAGCAAGATTAATGATCAACTCATAAGCAATTGTTAATTGCAAGCTTGTGAATCAGAGTGAGCATCCCAAGAATTGAGCATTAAATTGGCATGTGTTATCAAAGTTGAGCATTTATTAGATGGTTGAACAAAAATTGTAAATCTCAGATAAATCTAGCCAGAATTGAGCTTTTGTTAGGTCTCATAATTGAATTAGAATCAAGTGCCACTAGAATCAGGCATGCAGGTTGGATCAATTTAGGTTGAATTAGTTAACGTCTCGTTTGAATTAAAGTTTCAAACCTAAATCAATGAGCAATCGAGTATGAATTTGAGCCAAAGTGAGTATGGGTTAATTGAATCAACAGAGCGTGAAATTGAACAACAGAGTATCAGCTTGAGCATAATTAAATATGAGTAGAGTTAACAAATTGTCAATATGACACTACACCAAATTGGCTGAATTGTCACACTTAGATCGTGACAACATAGAAATGGTGACAAAAACACCAAATTGTCACGGTCATTGACAGTGACAAATTTTGAGGTAGTTTGTCACTGTTCTAAACCGTGACAAATTTCACTATACCAAATTTGCCTCTTTTTTTGTTGGACATTTTTAGATAAATTGTCACTGTTTAAGACAGTGACAAATTTCAAGATAGTCATAGATGATTTAAACCACTCATTTAAACTTACTCAATCACAACCGTCTAGACACTATTGATATAAATATCTCAAGCAACCCTAATATCATTATTCTTCTCCTCATCTTCAATGAGGAAATGTTTCAGCCTCCAAGTCCAAGGTCTAACCCTCTCACTGTACTCTCTCTCTATCCCCCTCACCTTTTCTTTTTACTTTGTTCCAGCCTACGACCATCACTGCCTCACGCCGCTGCCACCATCAACTAAAGATGTGGCTGTCGCCACCGTTAATCACTCTTGGGTATGTCATGTTCATAGGGTTGTGAACATATAATGTCAAGATAAAATCTACCCTCTGATAAAGAGTAAGCATTCCCTTGAGAATGTCTCCAAGTTGATTTATGAGAATTATAGTCTTTTTTATAAGTAGTTATGAACATGTTTGGCAATCATGAGTGGTGAATGGAACTCAAGGAATATAAGAAGTAATCACGATTCAGGTTGACAGTAACTATTTATTTGACTACCTGAATATGATTATGAATGCTGATGGTAGAGGGACATTAGTACATTATACAAGTCTAGTTATCGCTTCAGATATAATCTTTTGTATTGGAGTTCAGTTATCGTTTTATCATGCAGTAAATGTTAACTAACCATTTGGTTAACTTGCTGATTAAAGAGTTTGGTCATGGAAACTAACATCTGGTCTAAGCTAATAATAAAGAGCCTAGGAGGTCCCACTCTTAGCCCTGCTATGATGCTTGGAAAGGCATATGAGGATCTTGTCAAGACAGGTTCAATCGATCGAAGGAGTCTCGATCGATTAAAGTCTAGACATGTTTGATCGACGAAGGTGGTTCAATTGATCGAAGGTTCGATCGATCAAAGCCACTTCGATCGCTTGCATGTTAGGTCAGTTTTAGGAATCTATAAATAGGGCAACTGCGTCCAGAAATTAGAGTTTGATGATTTATCATACTAGAAGCTGCAGAAACTATTTTAGGTTCCCAAACCTACTCCATCCTCTCTATTAAGGTTCCCACTAACCTAGCCTCTCTGGGAGCATCCGTAGGAGTCATAAGAGTGAAGACATTCTAGTGGAGGCTGCTAGAAGTCAGAGATTTCAGAATTGGGTTCAAGACCGTGAGGTTTAATTCTTGTCCCCTCTCTTGTACACATTTATTAATTAACAAGTAGTAGATCCGGGCTACCAATAAGTTTTTAAAACTTAATCTTTTTGCTACGCGTTTAAAATAATTTTTAAACATATTTTTCCCTTCAATTGGTATCAGAGCCATGCTTGCTTTGATCTATAGATGCGTTTTGGAACACTTGTTTTGATTTGCATGTTGATTTTACAACTCCATCATCACAGATCTGTTTCTGTAGTAGTCTCGCAGCAGAATTGTCACGCCCCAGAGTAAGCCAAAAATAGGGAAAATAAAAGTTTTCCTTTATGGGTCCGTAGACACGTGACTAGTTTGATAACCGTTCTGTCCTTCTAACTCCGCACCGTGCAATCATAAGGGAAATGCTAGGGCATAAGCATGATCTAATACTTATCAGAGTATAAATACAGCAGCGGAAATTAAATAAGGGTTACAATAACTTCGATCTAAATAATTTATACAATCTTAAAACTTGAGAAACTGCCTATCAGGTCTTGAACAAGGCTTTATTCTCCCTGGCTCCACAGCACTGTATCCTGAACTCTTCTAACTATCTCCAAACCTGCAACACTCTGGGCATACGAATGCCCAGGGCGTAACATGCCGTCAGCCTTGGAACAAGGCTGAGTGAGAGTCTCAACCGCACAATAATCAGTAAATACAAGATATCTCTCAACTCACGTCATAGTTTAATATATTAAGATTTGGTTGTTCTCTTATCAAAAGACGCATTCTCACCACGGGCATAGCAGAGGTCTCAACAAAACAGATAAACAGATAAACATAACATCATAGAATACATTCTCTTATTACAACCTCGTGCGTGCAAATGCATGATCAATAAGATGCGTTCCCAACTCTTTTCAAAGACACTTTCTTTTAAAACGGATATTTTCAAAACCATTTTATTTTAAAACCAAAGCTTTCCAAAACCAAATCATTTGAACCAAATCATTTTCTCATCAACTCAATCTCATCATTCGCTTTCTCTTTCTCATCCACTTGACAACACGCGGTATATCAAGGATGCTAACATGCTATCACAGCCAATTCATACTCGTTCCCTTGATAGGCCACCGGTCGTCTTCACGGCGCACACTATCTGTGAACAATGAAACTGGCACATGGGACGTCTTCAACTATGTGTATACTCTCACCGGTCGTCTACACGGCTGAGAAGTATATTAGAGTACTAGCCGGATGTATTCAACGATACATGGGACGTCTTCAACCACGTATGCGCATCGCCGGACGTCTTCAACGGCGAGAGGCGCGCTAGGAACCCTAACAGTTCATGTCCACCCGGCTCGTCAGCCGTAGATCCATAGGATCCAGAAATCACATCTCATCTCATTTACATTCTCATCAAACACCCCTCTTTTTCACACAACGCATGCTAACACATGTCATGAAATGCACGTGTATCCATTATCAATATGCAGATGCAAAACCACTTTCCTTTCTCTTTATTATTAACATAGCATGCGTATTTATTCAGTCAACAATATCGTAAAACGTGCTTTTAACAATTAACAGCAGAAACGTAACATATAGAGCATGGATCATATGACATGGAATTGATACCGATAAACATATAGATAAAACCCTTGATATGCTCACGTATGCGATAGCACTATCAATACATGCTTTTAAACATCTTATAATTAACGGCAATACACTTGACATCATAAATCAGCTCATCACTTATACAGAATATCATACATGTGACTTTAATCATCTTATATTAGTCATAATAGGATTAGAGTGAGGTTAGGAAACTCACCTCGAGTTGTCGCTCCTCGAAACGCAGATAAACGTCAAGTTCTACAACAATAAACGGAATAAACAGAAGTAATGTATGAGCACAACTATAGGGGCAAAATGGTAATTTTACCAAATGAGTTCATAAACCTCAAGGTAGTGATCTACGTGTCATTCTAAGTCCAACGCCATTGACTAGACTCAAATCGGAGTCCGTCGTGTTTTTCGAGGTAATATGCGGGGCTTACTATACTAATGCAGGCCCTAAAAGACAGGCTGTATTTTCGACCGAGTCGAAAAGTCACCAAACTTTATGGGAATGTTCTAGACATTATTCTAAGACTCTGGGAACTGACCACGTAATTTTTGGAGTCATAGATTATTTATTATGAATTTTTGAAAATAATATATACCAGAAAATACCCGAAACGAGATTTAAATACATAAGTATAATTATACAAAAGAATCAGTACTTAAAAGTATTTCTATTAAATATTAGATATTAAAATACACTACCAGTATTTATTTCATAATTTTCGGAGCTCGTTTGGTATTTTTAATAATTAATATACTCATAAAATAGCTCCTTGTTAATTATTAAAAATACTGGACTATAGTATTATAACTTTATAACTTACACTATATAATAAAATAGTCGCAGGGTCATTACCCTAATTTTCTAGAATTTATAAATACACATAGGTATTTATTAACTATTTAAAACCATTTAAAACTAATATTTATTATTTATATAAACCACATAAATAATAATTACATATAATACATATAATAATGATATATAGAATATTAAAATAATATTCTGTAATATTAAAAACCTTAATGGCGTAATTATAAATTATTTATAATTATTAAACCATTTAAAACCTTCTTAAACTAATTATTACTAATAATAATAATATTAATAATAATAATAATAATAATAATAATAAAATCTTCAGACCCGACGGGTCGACCCGAACCGACCCGAACCCCTATGGGTTACCCGAATATACTCTCAACAAAACCCAAGGACGCGACCCGATGGGTCAGACCCGACCCGACCGAAACCCAAACGGGCTGCCCATATCAAGACACAAGAGAAACCTACCTTAAAACCCATTCGGGTTGGACCTAAACCCGAACCCGAAACCCACTTATACTCACAAACTACACCTACCCGCTAACCCGAACCCTAAACCAAACCCGAACCCAATTACAGACACAAACTAACCCGCCCTAGCAACCCAACCGGGTCAAACCTAACCCCGAACCCGAAACCTAACTCCTCTCACTAACTAACCCAACCCGCTAGCCCAAATCCTACCCAGACCCGGACTCAAACCCTAACCATTTCTAGACACAACACGACCCGAACTAAAACCCGAAACCCAACCCGACGTCGAAACGACGTCGTCCAACTTAAGTTGGCCCATGGGTTATCTAAACCCAACCCGACCCGCTACCCAAACCCAATTACTCTCTCATCCTAACCCTACCCAAACCCGACCCGAGTCCGGGTGTTATAACCCGAAACCCATCCGGGTCATCACCTTCTTCTCCGGCGAGACCAGGCCGCCGGAAAGTCGGGCTTCGCCGGAGTTTCTCTCTCTTCTCATATCTCTCTCATCTCTTAACCAAAATCGATGCGGTCAACGGAAAAATGACCGGGAATGATCCCTCTTTCACATACTAGAAGCTGGATCAAAGTTTCATTCGTTTGATCCTCCTATCAGTCGATTATTCTTTCGGCCCTTTGAAAGAATAATGGCCTGCATGGCCATTCAATCGACTCCCAAACCCAGACCTGGTACAAGGGGGTCTACCTGGGACCAATTGGGTCTGATTGGTGTAGATTTTTGGGGCTTAGATCATATTTCATAGATCCAAGCTCAAACTTGAGCTTTAATGGCCGCCGGAGCAGTCCTAAAGCTTAGGGCTCTGTTTGGGGGCTTGCATGTGGGTTCTGGGTGTGCCTATGTGTCATGCAAGGATCCAGAAATAAAAAGGGGGGTGTGGGTTTACCTTAGGAGATCTCAATCTTCTCGGGTCTCTCTTCTCCTTCGTTTCTTCTTCTTTCTGCGTGTGTGTGTGTGTGTGTACAGTGAGAGATGGGGAGAGCACAGGGAGGGAGTGTGATGTGTGTGCTGGGAAGGAAATGGGCAGAGATGGTGGTGGTGTACACAATGTAGGGGTGTGGGTATAAATCGAGGGTGAGGGGTGTGTTCTCTTTCTTTCTCAAGCGCTCTCTCTCGGGCTCTCTCTCTCTAAGAATCTGCTATGGCAGATGTGTGTGTATGCTGCCGAAAGTATGTGTGTGTATACTAATAAGTATATATGAATGGGGGATAATGGGGTGGGTTGACAAGTGGCTTTGCATGCTTGAGCATGTGCGCCAAGTGTCGCGTGTGATATGCCATGTGTTGTGCATGGGTGACACATGGCGGGTATGAGTTGCATGGCTGCCACATGGCAGTGGTGGGGTCTACGCCTTGGTTTGCGTGCAAATACTGCAAAGTGGGTGCGAGACTAATAGTGTGCACATATACAGGGCTGTGTATGGTTCTAAGTTATACGTCAGTCCAGGTTGACAAACACAGTGCGAGTCTAAGTTTAAACTTGTCTAAGGATAGGTCAAGGAAATTAATGAGGTGGCAACAGTGTGGGTCCCACTCTCAGGTTAAGTATCTTATGGCATGTGTCAGTGCTTCCAATAGATAAGCATTACTTGTGAAATGAGTCACAAATGTAAATTGTGCAGGTAGGCTGTGTACTGGTTTCTATTTAAGTCATCTATGTTTCTAACTATGAAACTACACACGTTGAGTTTACGTCTATTCTAATAAACACTAGATTTTAATATTGACATAGTCGTCGTCAAGACGATTTCCAAAGATCCTAATAAGGACTCCTAATGGGTCTTCTGTAGTCATATCCTGGGGTGACGTCACTATTCTAAATTCCTACGTGGAATTTCTAGAAAATTCTGGGTACTACAAGAATACAAATCTGTGACTGCATTAGATGCATGATGTGTTCGATCGATCGAAGTATGTTCGTTCGATTAAAGTGTGTTCGATCGATTGAACCTCGTTGTTCTCAAGCGATCAAACTAGTTTTGATCGATCGAACATTGTTTGGTTCAATCGATTGAATGTGTTTTGATCGATCGAATCGATTCTCTGTCCAGATATTCTTTTCACGGTTTTAAAGATTTTAAAATTATTTACTTTGATTTTAAATTTTTCTGAATTTTTTTTTCAAAATATTCTTTGAAAAAGAAAGTTCAACCGATTGAACTATGTTCAATCGATCGAAGGTTCGAGCGATTGAACTTCTGTCGATCGATCGAAGTGTGACAGAGAATTAAGATGTTGTTTTAAGTTCTAATTCAGTATGTAAAGAGTTTATGTACTGTGTGAATCAATTAGGGGTTCCAATAGTTACATATATTTGTTGTATATGCATGGATGTGTGTACGACTAACCCTTTTGTAGCAAGTTTAGTCTGCTATCTCCCGTGGCACCAAGACTTTTTAAAATTTTGTATTTTAATGATTGAGATTGGTGTATGTTGTATTAAGTTTTGGTTTGGTTTTAAGGCATTTGTAGGCGCTGTGACTTCAATCCAACGAATAGGAAAGTCGCACCAGTTTCCCTAGCCTTTTTCAATGAAGATAGAGCCATGTGAGATAGAGGCATCGTTTGGATGTCTTAGTTTCATTTTAGTTTTTTTTTTTTTTTATGTTCTTGATTTGTGATTGGCATTTAATTATATTGTTACTACTTGCATGCATGGAAAACAAGTTTTCTAAAATAAAATTCAAAAATCGTTTCAATGCATTAGTAAACATTGGATGTTTATGGGTAATGTGTGGAAACAATTTTCCAAAAGCAAAATCCTTCACTACCATATCTAGTTGGAGAGGGTCTTATTTATAACACCTAAGATCTTCCATTAACGGTTCATTGTAAGATAAATAGTGCATTCTGTGTCACCTCACCAGGGGTGATCATTCCATACGGAGTGTACACTACTCTTTGGTTACAAGATGTGAACTTCCTATGGATAGGATCAATCAGACGTGTTAGAGGGTGACCACCACACGGAGGCACTACTTAAGGCGGTTTTGATTGAATCCTAGTTAATGGTGCACACTAGCTAAGCTATGGATAAGTGATCCCACACAGGGCATTATTCAGAAACTTAGAGATCAAATAGGGTTGGGAGTCATAACTTGTTTTACAAGAGTTGCATAGCGGACAAGTCATGATTAATCGAAAGATCGAGTATTGACCGCCACACAGAGGCTTTTCTCTTTTGTTTTGATATTCTGGCGACTTCGTTTTAAAATAAGAGTTTTAAGGATTCTTTTATTTCAAGCTGTCAAATTCTGATATCCATATTTATATTGTCTTTTGATTTTTTTCAGTAAATCATAATGTCTGAATCTGTATTTAATCCACTTGCCATTATACTCACTCAGAACAAGTTAACTGAAAATAACTACACAGAATGGAAATGTAACCTTGACATTGTATTAATTGCGAAGGATCACATATATGTCCTCACCACCCCATGCCCAGAAGAACTCATGGCAAATGCTTTGGCAGCTGCCAGATGCGAGTTCGAAAAGTGGAAGAAGTCGAATGGAATGGCCCGTTGCTATAATCTGGCCCCAATGATTGGTGTGTTGCAACATCAGTTCCAATCAAATAATTATGCTAGTGACATTATCGAATCCCTGAAAAAGATGTTTGGGGAGCATGGCAAGCCTGCTAGGAAGGTAGCTATGAAGAAGATAATGAGTGATGAGATGTCAGAAGGGCTCTAGTTAAAGAACATGTTTTAAAGATGATTGGTTATTTGAACAAGCTGGAGACCCTAGGTGCCAACATTGACGCACATGCCCAATTTGATATGATCCTCAACTCATTGTCGCCTTCATTCGCTCAATTTAAACTTAACTATAATATAAATCAAATGAATTTTTCAATGAGCAAATTGATGAGTTCTCTTTTGGCAACGGAAGGGGTGATCAAACTTGGTGACAACATTTTGAACATTAAGAAAGGAACTTACTCCTCCCAATCTACACCAAAAGGAAAGAAAGGGAAGAAGAAAGCTGGCACTATTAGCCAAGAGTTGGACCAGTCCCTAAGATTGCAAAATCTAAGGGAAAGGGTAAGGGCAAGAGGAAGGTGGGTGGCCAAGGCAAAGGAAAGTGTTTCCAATGCGATGAGAAGGGCTACTAGAAGAAACATTGTCCACAATTCTTGGCTACAAGGGTTCAAGGTATGATTGAATCACACGTGATTGAAGTAAGTTTTATAACGGATACTTCAAACACTTGATGCATTGATTCTGGTGCGACTAACCATATTTGCAATTCGTTGTAGGGGTTCAGATCAACCAGGAAATGCAGTAATGGGGAAATTGTGCTAACTCTGGGATCTAGCGCAACCATTTTCGCAGTTGCAGTAGGAGTAGTAGTTTTAGAATTTTTAGACAATAAAGTTTTTATTTTATCAGATGTACTAAACGTCCCTTTAATGAGACGTAATTTAATTTTAGTTTTTAATTTATCGAATAATGGTTATTCTTTTCATTTTGGAACTGAAGTTGTGATTAAAAGAAATGGTTCTTTTATTTGTTCTGGTGTTAAATCAAATGGCTTGTATTTGATCACTATAAATATTTCTAAAGACTCTTGTATGGAACTTAATAACTCAGTGCTAACTATACCATCTAAAAGAAAGGGGCATTGCACTAATCCAACAAGGCTTTGGCATATGAGGCTTGGCCATATAAATCTAAATAGGATTGATAGACTAGTCAAAGAAGGGGTCTTAGGCGAATTGGTTCTCGAACCAATGGAAGTCTGGGAGTCTTGTTTAGAGGGTAAGATGACCAAAAGTCCCTTTCCAGCAAAGTGAAATAGGACCAATGCATTGTTGGAATTAATTCATACTGATGTGTGTGAAACAATAAATATTAGAGCAAACGGGTGTTTATGAGTATTTCATCACATTTACTGATGACCACTCTAGGTATGGATATGTGTACCTAATGCAACACAAGTCTGAAGCCTTTGAAAAGTTCAAAGAGTTTAGGGCTGAAGTGGAGAAGCAATTAGGAACACACATCAAGGCCATTCGATCTGATCGTGTTGGCGAGTACCTCTCTAATGAGTTTATTGATCACCTCGTATTGAGTAGGATTCTGTCACAATTGACTGCACTTGGTACGCCTCTGGAGGATGGTGTAGCGAAGAAAAGGAATCGAACTCTTTTAGACATGACTAGGTCGATGATGAGTTATTCAGAGTTGCCATTATTCCTTTGGGGTTATGCCTTGGAAACTGCTGCATACATACTAAATCTAGTACCAAGCAAATTTGTTCCCAGGACACCACAAGAGATGTGGATTGGGCACAAGCATTCTTTACAACATCTCTGGATATGGGGGTGTCTGGCACATGTGTTAAAAGGAAAGATGAGCAAGTTGGATTCTAGATCAGAAGTATGTTATTTTGTAGGGTATCAAAAGGGTACTTATGGATTGTATTTTTATGATCGAAGAGAACAGAAAGTGTTTGTTAGTACAAATGCTATTTTCTTGGAGGATGATTATATCATGAACCATAAACCTAAGGGAAGGATAGATCTTAGAGAGATAGAAGGAGAGCCCTCAGTCTTACCCGCAATTAATAATGATGTAACATAAGAAAAAAATACCACTTCTCTACCCATTCTCGCACCGGTACCTCGTCATAGTGGGAGGATGGTTAGCCAACCTAATAGATACATGTTCTTAGGAGAAGTTTTTGAAGCGGTCTCCATAGAATCTGAATCTGATCCTACCACATACGAAGAGCCAATGGCTGATGTAGACTTAGCTCATTGGGTTAAAGCTATGAAGGCTAAATAGGAATATATGGATTCTAATTAGGTCTGGGATCTTGTAAAGCTTCCAGCCAATATTAAACCCATTGGCTGTAAGTGGGTCTACAAGAGGAAGAGAGGATCTGATGCAAAGGTTGAGACCTTTAAGGCTAGGCATGTAGCAAAAGGTTATACTCAGAGAAGAGGCATTGACTATGAGGAAACCTTCTCGCCGGTAGCCATGCTCAAGTCCATCAGAATACTCTATCCATTGCTGCATGCCTAGATTATAAGATCTAGCAGATGGATGTCAAGACTGCAATCTTGAATGGCAATCTTGAGCAGAACATCTATATGTAGCAACCAGAAAGGTTCATAGCTGGTGGGAAAGGTAGCTTGGTATGCAAGTTACAAAAGTTCATTTATAGGCTTAAGCAGGCATACAGGAGTTGGAATATTCATGTTAACCAAGCGGTCAAATCGTTTGGTTTCATACATAATCTAGATGAACCCTGTGTATACAAGAAGTCTGAAGGAAAAGTGGTGGCTTTTCTTGTGTTGTACGTTGATGAAATTCTACTCATTGGGAATGACATAACGGCATTGTCAATGGTTAAGGTTTAGCTAGCTAGTACTTTCGATATAACGGATCTAGGAGAGGCGAGCTGTATCCTTAGGATAAAGCTATTTCGAGATCGTAAGCGAAAGATAATGGGATTATCTCAAGCTGGTTATATTGATAAGGTGCTAACTAGGTTTTTAATGGATAATTCGAAGAAAGGTTTGTTACCTTTCAGGCATGGTTTAGCGTTCTCCAGGCACCAGTGTCCTAAGACATAAGAGGAGAGCAATCGCATGGCAGGAGTTCCCCATGCTTCGGCAATACGAAGTCTCATGTATCCGATGTTATGCACTAGACTAGACATCTGCTTTGCCGTTGGAATGGTTAGCAGGTATCAATCGAATCCAGGTCCAGAGTACTGGACAACCGTTAGGCACATTCTTAAGTACTTGAGAAGAATTAAAGATTACATGCTTATATATGGCAGTAGTGAGTTAATTCTAGTATGATACACTGACTAAGACTTTATATTAGATAAGGATTTGAGGAAGTCCGTCTAGACATCTCTTTACCTTAGAAGGTGGTGTTGTTAGTTAGAGGAGCATTAAGCAAAAATGCACTACAGACTCAACTATAGAAGCTGAGTATGTAGCTGCTTGTGAATTCGCAAAGGAAGCTTTTTGGCTCAAGAAGTTCTTTATGGAGCTTGGGGTGGTACAATCGTCACTGTCACCTATTCTGCTATACTATGATAATAGTGAGGCAGAGGCTTAGTCCAAGGAGCCAAGGAACCACAAGGAACCATGGAAAGGGAAAGCACGTAGAGTGGAAATATCAACTAATTCAAGATATTGTTCAACGTTGAGATGTGATTGTCACCAAGATTACCACCTCTAATAATCTTGCAGATCTATTTACAAAGGTCTTGCCACAGAATGTCTTTGATCGTCATCTAGATAGTCTAGGTCTTAGATGTAGTCCTGGATGGTTTTGAGTGCAAGTGGGAATTTGATGGGTTTGTGCCCTCAAACCATTACTTTATTTATGAGACATTGACATTTTAATATATGGATATCAGTTTTATATTTCATTATGTGTGTTTCTTTCATGAGATGATTGTTTGATCCTTAAGCATCATAGTAAGTAATTCGTGTGTCTATGAGATACATACAAGTGAGATACGAATTGCCAATCTTTGATACTTAGAATTTTTCGCAATGGATGGTGAGACTAGATATCTTATCAGGTTTACACTGTAGCATGATTAACTACCCTTGGATGGAGTGATGAATCTCAATCACTAGAGTGTAGCTCTTAGTTAATATGCTAGTGCTTATAGTGCATTGACGGACCTGAGTTTTCTTATTGACACTTAAGATTGTCAACAGTTGATAGGAACTCATAACTTGTATAAGGTACGTGTTCTCCATCTTGAGACGATTATGGACACAAACTATGGATATGGCTGCTTTGACTTACTAATCAGTGAGGTCTATAGAAGATCAACACCTGGGTATCTTGGGTATTTCATGTTCATAGGGTTGTGAACATATATTGTCAGGATAGAATCTACCCTCTGATAAAGAGTAAGCATTCCCTTGAGAATGTCTCTAAGTTGACTGAGAGCTATAGTGTTGTTGATAAGTGGTTATCAACATGTTTGGTAATCATGAGTGGTGAATGAGACTCAAGGAATATAAGAAGTAATCATGATTCAGGTTGACAGTAATTGTTTATCCGATTACCTGAATATGATTATGAATGCTGATGGTAGAGGGACATTAGTAAATCATACAAGTCTCGTCATCGCTTCGAATATGTTCTTTTGCGTTCGAGTTCAGTTATCGTTTTATAGTGGAGTAAACGTTAACTGACCAGTTGGTTAATTTGCTGATCAAAGAGTTTGATCATGGGAATTAACAGCTGGTCTGAGCCAACAATAAAGAGCCTGGGAGGTCCCACTATTAGCTCTATTAGGATGCTTGGAAAGGCATATGAGGATCTTGTTAAGAGAGGTTCGATGGATCGAAGGAGTCTCGATCGATCGAAGGTGGTTCAATTGATCGAAGCCACTTCGATCGCTTGAATGTTAGGTCAGTTCTGGGAATTTATAAATAGGGCAGCAGCGTCCACAAATTAAAGTTCGAGAATTTATCATACCAGAAGCTGCAGAAACTGTTTTAGGTTCTCAAACGTACTCCATCCTCTCTATTAGGGTTCCCACCAACCCTAGCCTCTCCGGGAGTATCCGTAGGAGTCATAAGAGTGAAACAATCTAGTGGAGGCTGCTAGAAGTCAGAGATTTCAGAATTGGGTTTAAGACCGTGAGGTATAATTCTTGTACTCTTTCTTGTACGCATCTATTGAGTTAACAAGTAGTAGATTCGGGTTACCAATAAGTTTTTGAAACTTAATCTTTCCGCTGCGCTTTTAAAATAATTTTTGATGATGCCAAAAATAGGTAAGAGCAAAGTAGAGCAAAGTGGAGCAATTTAAGGAGAGAGAGAGTGAGAGGGACTATTTTTTGTATGTGGTTCGGCCCTGTTAATGAAGGTACCTACATCCACGGGTGTGTCTAAGCACGTTCACTAGCAGATCACCGGCGGGCCTGGTGATCCAACAAAGAGGGGCGGCACTACCAGTAATACCGGTCGGGTGTATGCGTACAATGGTGAATTTTATAGAGGTGCTGTGTAGACTAAAGAGTTAGCCCCCGCAATAGGGGGTGAATGGTCTCTTTTATAGATGTAAGAGACCTACTCGTACATTGATAAGGAAACATAATCCAATTAATATAGATTGGCATTAATTGTGGGGGTTTCCTAATTGGATTAGGAAATAGTTTGCACTTTCCATTAGTCTTCTAGCTTGAGTACGAAACTGCCCGTAATGCTCAAGATCACGCTTGTGATGCTCAGGATCATGCCTGTGGGCCAGGATGGGCTATTCCCGCGGTGGGATGTGCCCATGCAGAATTCCCGACCTATTGGCCGGGACGTGGACAAACCTCTCGGGATGATGAGTTCCAGGTAAACTAGAGCGCTCGGACTGATGCTTGTCCGAGGAGTTGTACATGATTTGACCGGGATATGGACTGGTTGCTAGTTTGAACCGCTTGGTCATAGGATAAAGCCAAATTTGGGTGCATCAGATGCCCCCCATTTCCAAGGTTGGCTAGATGCTATCTCGGGGCAAATTTGGAAATCAATTTGATGTTATTTGCCACTGTTTGAGTGCTTGGGGAAGCTGCCTTGGGGCTTCTGAGCTTTGTGAGTCCTCGGGAACTGACTGAGAGTTGAGACCCAGCCTAGCTCGGGACCTTTAGGTGCTCGGGAACTGACTGGGAGTTGAGACCCGGCCTAATTCAGAGTCTTTGAATGCTCGGGAAGTGACCGAGAGCTGAGACTCGGCCTACTTCAGAGTCTTTTTACTTGAGTTAGCCTCCCGGATGGTTATCTTCTGCCCAGGATGGTTGTCTTCATCAAGGTTGTGGGTAGAATAGTTTTACCATGTTGGAAAAGCTGACCTAAAGCATATTGCTTTAGGGTCCTTTTATGTGAACTCCCCAGGATGGTTGTCTTCCGCCCATTTAGCCTTTGTTAAGACTGTTGGGAGAAGAGCTTGACCATGTTGGTGGAGCCGACCTAAATCACGTTGCTTTAGGGTCTTTTTTCTCCTCTATCGCCGGTCAACCTAAGAGATTTTAGTCACCTCTATCGTCGGTTTGGACCTAAGTGGAGTTAATGCCTCTGACTATTGTAGGTGCTCAGGTTGTCCAAGATTTTGACTTGGTTATCTGCGAGGCCTGTAGATACCCGGTGTGATTACCTGTTTAGTTCACTACGTCGTATTGCCCCCCAAGCTTTCGCTAAGACGAGGGTCTTACAAAGGCTATGAACTGTAGGTAACTGACCTGGAATATGGTGGTTGCAGGGTCTTTGGTGCCTGGGTTCGGAGCCCGAGGTCTTTTGTGCCTTAGTTCGGAGCCTGAGGTCTTTTTAGTGCCTGAGTTCGGAGCTCGAGGTCTTTTTATGCCTCGGGGTTAGGCTCGAGGTCTTTGGAAGGGCTCTCTGACAATCGGTGGGGCCTGATGTGGTGAGCAAGCAAGTACCACTATAATCGGGCTCAGGTAGATCGATGGAGATAGGGGTCGAGTCAGGAATGTCGGGCCCTTGACTTCTCTGTGCTGGAGGCAAAGTCAGAACTGCTGGATCTTGACCGATGTGAACTGGAGGTCGGGTCAGAGCTGCCAAACTCAGACCACTGTGAACTGGAGGTCAGGTCGGGGCTGTCGGACTCAGACCGCTGTGAACTGGAAGAACTGTTAGAACTCCCGGGCTGACCTCGCTTTCGCTTACTTCTGAAAGACTCGTGACTGTCTTGCCCAGGGTCTTTGATCTGTAGAAATTCTTCAGTGTCAATGTATTTTTCAACCCTATCTGCGAGTTCAACCAAGGTTATCGGTCAGTTTCTGTGAAGCGAGGTGGCGCACTCGGTGTGTTGAACTCCTGAGCAGAAGGCTATAATCGCGGCGGTTTCATCAAGATCATAGATGCTGAGCTTCTCTTAATTAAACCGGCTGGTGAACTCCTTGGGGTCTCATTATCACTTTGTATGACTGTCAGTAGATATATGTCAGGTTTTGGTCGTTCGTGAATACCGATGAACTGATTGATGAACTACTTGCTAAGTTGCTTGAAGCTACGGATAGATCGGGGCTCCAACGAGTAGAACCATTGAGCGGCCGGGCCTTTTAAAGTGCTGGGGAAGGCTAGGTAGTATAGTTCATCGGAGTTGCTGGCTAGGGCCATCTGAGCCTTATAGGTCCAGACGTGGTCGACCGAGTTTCCCGAGCCGTTGTAGGGATCTAGGCGAGGCTGCTTAAATTTGCGTGGGATGGTAAACCTCGTGATCTGGTTGAAAAACGGTGACTCTGTCTCTGTATTGGCCTGATTCTGAATGCGGTTTTGACCAAGCTTTTTGGCCACTCCGTTAATCTGCTTCTGCAAGTCCTTGATTCGGGCTTCCACTCCTTCCCGACCGGTACCCGAGGGATCAGTCGGGTCAGTGGAAGAGGCTTCTTCATGATAGTGTGCTGTCCTCTAGGATCGGGCTCGGCTATGACTCCGGATAACCGTTCGCCTAGGGACAACTCATCTCTTGACCGAGTGACCCCGGACTGATTCCCGGGCCATATGCTCCTGCTTTTCCTTTCGCGCAGCATACACACTATTGACGTCTCTGGCATCCTCAACACAGGACGGGTTGGCTCGGGCACGTTGTATGGTCAGGATCGGTTCCCGACCGTGCGCAACGTTCCCCGATCGTTTCCCGACCCCTGGAGGACGGCTTTGCTGGTCTAGCAAGGCTTTGATCTGTTGTTGGATTTAACGCTGGCCCTCCAAGAGTTGTGTGAGAGTCGCGGTGATCTGCTCAGATGTCATGGCTGCTAATGAGAGTTGATATTTGCTCAATATTAGCTCGGTAAAGAGTAAAAATTGACCGGATTTAATCCCATGTCTCTGGCATTACCTGTAGTTGTGCTTTAATCTTTCTTCTTACACAATGACGTGCTTTTCGTGGTATGTGTTGTGTTTCGCCTTCTTAAATGCAGGTTCTGAAGCTGGTATGAATAACAGGATAAAAAGGGATAGCTTTAGATGCAAAAGAGAACTTAAGGATGTAATTTGAATCCCAATCGATTGTCATGTTCAATCGATTGATACCTTTTTATACCAATCGATTGACATATTTAACAATCGATTGGTATTATTGTCAATCGATTGGTGAAAGCTGGAGTCAAAGTTCTTTAATATCGCAAGATCTCAGCAATCAAGATGACGACCAGCCGTTACACTGTGAACCTGGACGCTTTTAGCTCGTGATATTACTGTATAAATGGAGGAGAGTAAAAAGGGGTGAGGGGTTGGCTCATTGTTTACTTATTTTTATAGGATTTCACCATTGTTGGTATCTTTAAACAAGATCAAATCAGAAGATTTTGAATTCAATCTGAAGTTCAGGTTTATTCGTTGTAGCTTGTTGTTTAGAAATTGTTTGATTGTAAATCCCATTATAGTTTTAGTTTGATTTCGAGATTTCTAGTTCATAAGTTTCATTCCTGTCAAAGTATGATTCTATATTTTAGTTTATCTATATCCATGCAGTCACAAATATGCTAGTGTAAAAGTTCTGGTTAGGAATAATGTGAAGAAACATTGTTTCCCAGCCACTGTCATGATTCAGGGGAAGAATCAATGGCAATCGATTGGAAACAGAACCCAATCGATTGCCATAGATTCCAAGCCAATCGATTGGGAGTCATATTATACCAATCGATTGCTATCAATATCAATCGATTGGCATGTTTATGATTTGGGCAGATTCTTTTTAGTATTTCTATTAACTTTTACTTCAGAAACTAAGTCCAAATTGATCTTGTTAAGTTGAAATTGAAAACCGATTTTGGAATAAAAGCTCTTTTGGCCAATTAGCACGATGAACATGTGGATGAACATATTGAATATCCTATGCTCAATTTGTTAATCATAGTTCAAAGTTTTAATTAGCTATTATTTCAGATCTTCATAGTAAGCAAAGGGATTTAAATTACTAGTTATGTAATATTAACATTCTTAGTAATTAGGATTGCTTTACTTAATCCCTTCGTGAAATTAGGAATACTAGAAAGATGAAGCCCCAGTTGTGTGTTAACGCTAAGTCATGATAGTGGTTGGTG
The DNA here is from genome assembly GCA_033977485.1 of Hydrangea macrophylla. Classification (NCBI taxonomy): domain Eukaryota; kingdom Viridiplantae; phylum Streptophyta; class Magnoliopsida; order Cornales; family Hydrangeaceae; genus Hydrangea; species Hydrangea macrophylla. Next base: position 86,750,011 of record CM066994.1, read on the forward strand.
CAATGTAGACTCGCATGTTCCCAACACCTTTTTCATATTTATAAACCACATTGTTTAATTCTGTCTGATTTAATTATTATTTAATTCTATTTCTTTAAGTTGTAATTTTTAATTCAGTAGGATCGTTCGAACCACTCTTCAAGTAATCATCTTTTATTTTCTTTAGGATTCAATCTAGGTTTCTTGCTCCCATCTTCGTCCCTTGGGAATACGACTCGGTCTTACCGGTTATTACTCGACACGACCGTCTATACTTGGACGTACTCTTCGGAGAACACATTTCTAGTCGTGCCAAGTTTTTGGCGCAGTTGCCGGGGACGGTAACAAAGGCCAGAATCTTTTGATTGATCCGATCTTTCCTTCTCCCATTTCTATCTTTCTTTTTCTTTTTGTTCTTCAGAACACAAGCTGTATTGTTTGTGTCCTTCTATGCCCTTTAACTCCACTGAAGCTTTCATCACAGATCTATTTGAAGATTCCATCAATAGTGCTGATAATCCCATTTCTACCCCATCTAATTCTAACCCAATGTCTGACACAGAGAGCCAACAAGGAGAGAATAGGCATGACCTCATTGATGACGGTCAACAACCTCTATGAGAACTCTTGTCCCCTGATCGAACTGCCACACCCTCTTGTATCTGCATCCCTCCGCACACAGGTACATTCCATTTTTGTAATGGAATGATTCAACTTTTACCCACATTTCACGGGATGGAGAAAGAGAAGGCGTACTTACATATTCGAGACTTCAAAGACGTTTGTGGCACTTTCACAGATCAGACCTGTCCGAGTGATATAATCTGACTAAAGCTTTTTCCTTTCACCTTGAAGGACAAAGTGAAGTCATGGTTATTGTCACTCAAACCAAATTCTATTTCGACTTGGCCAGCAATTCATGAAGCCTTTCTTAAGAAGTTCTTCCCTAATCGGTTAACGACTGACATCTTGAGACAAATCAAGATGTACAATCAAAAAGAGGAAGAAACATTCGTTGAAGCATGGGAGCGATACAAGGATTTGTTATTGCTATGCCCACATCATGGTTTCGAGAAGTGGCGAACAATAAGCTTCTTCTACGATGGCCTGTCTCTGAAATCAAAGAAACTCGTGGAAACTACGTGCGACGGTGAGTTTATGAGCAAGAATGCGGATCAGGCTGAAGCTCATTTTAAATGGTTGGCTGAACATTCACCAGAGTGGGAAACTCAAGTGACAAGAACTCAAACTAGTTCGAGTTCAAGTTGAAAGAGTATTTGTCAGTTGAAGACGGAAGATAGTTTAATGGAGAAATACGAGCAACTGTCTCGTAAATTGGAAGTATTGGAAGCAAAGAGGGACCAAGTGATACAATTCGCTTATGAAGAATCATGTTCTAGTTGTCTACAAATGGGGCATACCTCTCAACATTGTTAAATATACCCTGTTTATCATGAACAGAGTCCAGTAGAAGTACACGCTGTAAATGCCCCTGGTCGTTTCAATCCAAATGATAGGTGGAGTCATCCTGGTTTTGACCATAGGAACAATTCTGCCACAGTAAACCCATCTCAATAGTGGCAGCCGAACAAAGGGAATCAGTACCGACCGCAAAACCAAGGGTATCAACAGAGCTACCAACCTCGTCCTACCTATCAACAAAATCAAGGGTATCACCAGAATCAATATCAACAAAATCATTCACCTCAATCCAACAACAATCAGGGGGGCAACAACCAAACCTCATCTAACACTTACGTGCCACCTCATAAGAAGGCACATGAGGATGCTAATACACTCATGATGCAGCAAATGATGCAGTTAATGAGTAAGCTCAATACAAGTGTAGAGAGGTTAGCTGCTCAACAAGGGGATCGAGAATGAACTATATTCCCTGCACAACCAGAGCCAAATCCTAAAGGTCAACACTCAGGTACAGGACCCTTGGGATCTGGACCACATGAGGAAGCCAAGGCTGTAACTGTGTTGAGAAGTGGAAAGGAGATTGAAAAGTTTCTCTTCCCTCACACCCTGTAGTTGATGATGAAGAAGAGTTAGAGAATGAAGAGGAATTGATGGAAGAAGGAAGTGAGGGCAGAATAGTTGAGCCTAAAACAACAGCTCTTGAGGATATTGAAATAAAGAGAAGGCCCGAAAAAGAACCTCTCCTTGAGGAGACACCCAAATGCCCTTTTCCGGCACCATATCCTCAGAGGCTGAAAAAACCTCAACAAGAAACCAAAAGTCAAGAGTTTCTAGAATTATTCAAGCAAGTAAAAATTAACCTCCCACTCCTTGACGCAATTAAACAAGTACCTGCCTATGCCAAGTTCCTAAAAGACTTGTGCACTATAAAGAGGAAGCAAAGTGTAAAGAAAAGTGCTTACCTGGCTTGCCAAGCGAGTGCGATTCTAAAACATGATTTGCCTCCCAAATACAAGGATCCAGGTACGCCAACGGTTTCTTGTATAATCGGTCAAAAGAAAGTGAACAACGCGCTGCTCGATTTAGGATCGAGTATAAATCTTTTACCTTATACTGTCTACCAACAGCTAGGGTTGGCAGAACTTAAACCCACTCGCATTACTCTCCAACTTGCAGATCGATCAATTAAATATTCGCGAGGAGTTCTGGAGGATGTCTTAGTCCAGACCGACGCCTTTGTCTTTCCTGTTGACTTTGTTGTTCTAGACACCGAACCAGTTTACAATGCTAAATCTCATATTCCGGTGATCTTTGGACGTCCTTTCCTCGCAACGATTTATGCGACCATTAAAGTAAGGAGTGGAGTTATGACCGTAGTGTTCGGGAACATGACATTGAATATCAAGATCTTTTCAAATCCCAAAATTGAAGATTTTGATGATGAGGAAGAGGAAGTGAATTGGGTGGAATCGATAATCCAAGATTGCTTTGATTCAACTGCTTACTCTGATCCCGTGGAGACTATTATGACTAACTCATGTTATGAATTGGATAGATACACTCCACAAGATGAGATGACAAGCCAGATATGTGCCGTATTGGAAGTTATGGAAGAGGAAGTTGCAAGGGCAATGTGGACAGCTCAATATGAACAATTGCCACCAAAGACAAAGTTGGCAGTGCTGTCAAACCTGCAATTTCTGGAATTGGAATTGAAAGAACTCCCGAAGGAATTGAAATATGTATTTCTGGGAGAAGAGAAGACCTTTCCTGTTATAATTTCATCCATTTTGAATCAAGAACAGGAAGGTAAATTGATAAAGCTACTAAAGCAACATAAAAGTGCATTGGGTTGGACTGTCGCTGACTTAAGGGGAATTAGTCCATCCATATACACACACAAGATTTATCTTGAGGAAGACGCCAAACCATGTCGGCAAATGCAAAGGCGTCTTAACCCAAACATGCAAGAGGTAGTGAAGAAGGAAGTTCTAAAATTGTTGGATGTTGGGGTTATTTATCCAACAATTGGTGAACTTGTGTCAACACGTGTGACCACAAGCTGGCACATGTGTATTGATTATAGAAGATTGAATATGGTGACTCAAAAGGATCATTTCCCTTTGCCTTTTATGGATCAAATGCTCGAAAGAGTAGCAGGTCACCAATTCTATTGCTTCCTAGACGGTTATAGTGGTTATAACCAAATTGAAATTGATCTTGTTGATCAAGAGAAAACCACTTTTACCTGTCCTTTTGGAACATTTGCATATCGCCGGATGCCTTTTGGCTTATGCAATGCACCTGCTACATTCTAGAGGTGCATGCTGAGCATATTTAGCGATATGGTTGAAAAGATCATGAAATCATGGATGATTTCTCCGTATTTGGAAGTAGCTTTGAGGATTGCTTAGGAAATCTCCAGAAAGTTTTGAAAAGATGTGAGGATAAAAACTTGGTCCTCATTTGGGAAAAATGTCACTTTATGGTGACAAAAGGGATTATTTTGGGACATATCGTGTCTGCTGAGGGAATACAGGTAGATAAGGCAAAGATCGATATAATCTCCAACCTTCCTGTCCCCACCACGGTGAAAGAAATATGATCATTTTTAGGTCATGCCAGTTTCTACCAGAGGTTTATTAAGGATTTCAGTGTTGTATCTAGGCCACTATGCCAACTCCTTGTTAAGGACCAACCATATGAATGGAATAGTGAGTGCCAGGAATCCTTTGATAAACTCAAACATCACCTCACAATAGCTCCAATAATGCAATCTCTGGATTGGAATCTTCCTTTTGAGTTGATGTGTGATGCAAGTGACACAGCGATTGGAGCTGTATTAGGGCAAAGGAAGGACAAGAAGCCTACTGTGATCTACTATACTAGCAGAACCCTTGATGGAGCGCAACGAAACTACTCCACTACCGAAAAGGAGTTGCTGGCAATTGTATTTGCACTGGGAAAATTCAGGCAATATCTGATTGGCTCACAGATCATTTGTTTCACTGATCATGCTGCGTTGAAGTACCTTCTGTCTAAGAAGGATACAAAGCAGCGATTAATACATTGGATTCTCCTTCTCCAAGAGTTCGATTTGATTATCAAAGATACAATGGGGGTGGAGAACGTCGTAGCTGATCACCTCTCCCGATTGACGTTCGAAGATAACTCCTAGCAAACCACTCCGATCTGTGAATCTTTCCCTGATGAACAACTTTTTGCTGCAACTAGTTTGCCCTGGTATGCAGACATTGTCAATTATTTGGCAATTGGAGAGACCCCATCTCATTGGTCGTCTCTTAACAGAAAAAGGTTTCTATCCATCGCAAAATGGTTTTACTTTGATGATCCCTACTTGTTTAAATACTGTGTGGATCAAGTAATTAGGCGATGTGTTCCTGAGGAAGATATCTCTCAAATTTTAGCATCTTGCCACTTAAAAGCCTGTGGTGGTCATTTTTTTGCTCAGAAAACTGCTCAAAAGGTGTTTAGCAGTGGTTTCTACTGGCCGACAGTTTTCAAAGACTATTATGCATTCTGTAGAGCATGTGCTAGATGCCAAATGTTAGGGAACTTGTCCAAAAGAAATGAAATGCCGATGACCCCGATCATCACTATTGAGATCTTCGATTGCTGGGCCATTGATTTCATGGAACCTTTCCCGCCATCCTCTCATTACGAATATATCCTTTTGGCAGTTGAATATGTGTCCAAGTGGGTTGAGGCCATTCCGACAAGGAAAAATGATCATAGAACAGCGATCTCATTCTTAAAAGAGAATATTCTTTCAAGATTCGGAACACCGAAGGCCATGATTAGCGATCGTGGAACCCATTTCTGTAATAAGCCTTTCGAGGCACTGATGAAAAAATATGGGGTTAACCATAAGATTGCTTTATCATATCACCCACAGTCAAATGGTCAACCAGAGCTATCTAATAGGGAAATCAAACATATCCTGGAGAAGACTGTTAACATCAACCGAAAGGATTGGTCGTCACGTCTAACTGATGCTCTATGGGCATACAGGACGGCGTATAAAACGAACCTTGGAATGTCTCCCTATAAGCTGATCTATGGAAAAGCTTGCCATTTACTTGTGGAACTGGAACATAAGGCATACTGGGCCACTAGACTGCTTAATTTTGACATTCATGAGAGTGGTACATTGAGGAAGTTACAGCTCAATGAACTGGAAGAGATCCGGAATGATGCTTACGATCGTGCTCGCACATATAAATCCAAATTGAAAGCTAAGCATGATCAATCAATCAATCTTGAGAAAGAAGCTTGAACCTGGGCAGAAAGTGTTACTTTATTATTCAAAGCTTCATCTTTTTCCTGGTAAGTTAAGGTCAAGATGGATAGGGCCATTTGTGGTCAAGGAAGTGTTTCCCCATGGAGCAGTGGAAATTGTTAACCCCAAAAATGGAAACGCATTTAAAGTCAATGGGCAACGTTTAAAGTCATTTTTGGAGAGGTTCGAACCAGAATCAGAGACCATCCAACTGGATGATCCTGAGTATTCTTCTTGAGAATTTGAGATCCTTATGTTGTTGTATAATAGTTTTCTTTCCTTTGTGTGCTTCTCTATTTCTGTCTCTTTTTTGTTCTTATTCTGTCTTTTTGTTGGCTATAGGATAAATCCATTGCACTTCCTACCACATTTGCTTTACCAAGGGGTTCGCTCTCCAGGAACCCCAGAGCAGAGGGAACAAGAAAGGCCAATTTTTACTACGCTTTCAAGATCATGCCCAGATTCCCCTAATATGGCAATCGCTGATATGAATACCTGGGATTTGTTGTGCGCGGTTCGAGAAATTATGGAAGACCTTCAAATCGATTCGGATGGAGAAGTTGTGGAGTATTTCATGGATTATGCTGAAGGAGAAGACCTTTCTTCCCCAGAATCTGAGCAGAATTGATAACTCCCGTAGCAAATGAATAGGACAGAATTTTGTTTCTGATTTTCTTTTCGTTTGTCGGCTTCCAACTAAGATCTTGTAATTCTGGATGTTGAGAATCTATTATGAGTAATAAGATTGATGATTTCTGAATTCATTCTGCCTAATTGTGCATTTGGTGGGAGTTTTCCCTATTTGAATGCTAGTGATCCCTTCTTTTCCCCTTTTATTACATTAGGGAGTGATTACATGAAGAACATTTGGGTTCCCATGAATGTCTAATATCAATCGATTGAACCTTAATGTCAATCGATTGAATTTTTTTTAATCAATCGATTGACATCTATTGTCGATCGATTGACAACTCTCCCAGACGTAAAGTCTGTTCATCTCCCTTTCCCTCATTTCATTTCAAAATCAACGAGAGAGAGAGAGGGACTAGGCGATTTTGGGCGTGTGAGAGCTTTCACCCATTCCTTTCCATCACCACCATCTCACAGTCATCATCATTCATCTCCATCACCATCCTCATCATCATCATCACCATAACCACCATCACCGCCGTTGCGCACAGAGGGAAGAGAGGTGGAGTGTTCACCCTAATCTGTGACACCCTCCTTCATGATCATCATTTTCCATCATCCTCATCATTCCTCTCACTTTGAACCACCAACAACAAAGGAGTTCATTCATGATCCTCAACCATAATTGTGATCGAGGTATTTCTCAAACCCATATCCATGATTGTCCTTAATTTTTTATCAAAACGATAGAGGGGGCCCCTCATGGTCCTAAGACCACTAAAATGCTTGAAAGGAGGACGTGAGACCTTGTTGTGGGCAGCCCCCTTCATTCGCTGTTGTAAATTGATTAATATTAGGGTTCAATCGATTGGAGTTCATCTTCAATTGATTGACAACTTATGTCAATCGATTGACATAAACAGAGAAGCAGAGTCTTTCTTTTCTCATCCGAACTCTCTGTTTTGCTTTCATTTTCAGCTCTTATGGCTCCTAAGCCAAAAGACAGTGGGCCCCACCCAAAAAAATCCACATCGCTCGATATTCCTGACCCACCGCTAGCCCACGGGTTCAGGAATGACAAAGAAAATACGTGGTTTACTAAATACTTCCGAACCCGCAAAATCATGGTGGAGAGACAATTCGAAAATTTGTGGAGCGACGATAAGATCCCATTCCACCTGTCTCGACTTTGAGCCTATCCTGATTGGCTCCCGGTTCTCACATTGCAAAACAGGTTCAACCTTTATGGATTCGAGCGGCATGTGCTAGCATGGTAAAAGCCCCGAATGTTCCATACACCTATTTTTCATGTGTTCAGGGCCGTCAGATCGAGTTCAACCCTACCACAGTGGCCAGAGCTTTGGGTATTGTTGAGGTGCCAGATCACCTATACCCTATCTATGCGGACCGTCCTTTCCCTTTGTTTGACGCTGTTGCTACAGAGATTTCAGGCGGGAAAATTAAGAAGTACACCGGATTCCAGTATTTGATGATCATGATCTGACTATGGACTATCATCTTCTCCATTTACCTCTCTGCAGCTGTATCCTCCCTACGACTTATAAGTTAGACTTTGCTGCTTGGTATGCGTGAGTTTTATTTTCTATTGGGACTGGTTTGCCTATTTTCCTCGCTCGGCTTTTCATCGAGTTTTTCATTGAGCCCACACGTCATCCTAGCAAAGCTCAGCACCTAAAAGGTGCTTGGGTGATCCATAGAGTGTGTGAGGAGGCAGGATTGGTGATACCAGCAGGAGAGATATTACAGAAATCAAAAATTGGTGTTTTTGGTGAGTCTGCTGCTAGACGGTCAGCAGCGCAATTTAAAAAAATAGCAAAAGGAAAGGGGAAGGTAGGAGACAGTAAGAGGAAGAAGAGAAAGAGAGGGGAGGAGACATCAGAGTCAGAAGACGAGGACCCAGGGACGCCGACTGAGGCTAAGGGTCAGGATACAGATATAGTTGAGGAGGAAGAGGAGGACCTAGGGACGCCGGCTACGGCAGAGGGACAGTATGAGTTGAGGAAGCGAGAGCCCCCAACAGCCTCCACGTCTACTCTGATATCTCTCCAGACCATTTATGATATTCTTCTAGAAGAGAGAGACGCGAGAGTGCGGTTGCATGGGATGGTTCGAGAGATGACTGCACATCAGGAGTTAATGGCTGCTCAGATAGCCTCTGATCGTGATTTCGTTCACTCGAGACTCGAGCAGTTAGGTAGTCAGATAGAGTAGATTTTGATGTTGTTAGGGATTGAGCAATCTTTACGTTCATCTGTACCACCTGTGTCGATGGCTCCAGCCTCTACCTCTACATCACCTCCACCAGAGGGAGATATTTTAGGATCACCCACACCGCCACTACCTCCAGCTGCTGCTCCCACGCCGGCTGCGACTGACACGGTGGCTGTCGCCCAGACTGGGACAGCTGCTGCGGTTAGCAGTGAGGGAGCAGATGATCCAGGTCATGAAGGTGCACCCATACTATCTGATGACCATACTGTTGAGCCTTAGGAGGGAGTGTTGGAGAGCAAGAGAGTGTTCTGTTATTTCAGATCTTGTGGTCTCTCTTGTGTCATTTTATATGTTATTGTGGATATTTTGGGTTTGATTACTATTTTTGGGTCTATGATTGTAGATATTTTATGGTTTAGCTGGATGATGATTTTTGGTTTTCTATCTGTACATGGACTTTATTGGACTTTTGGATATTACTATACACATAGTTCTATTACTCATGGATTGTGTTTTATTGTCTGTTTGCTCTCAATTATTATCCATGCTATTTTTTATTTTGGTTGTTTGTAGAGATTGTTATTTTGAACCAAGTGAATTCTCAGATGTGTACTGACATGCGTAATTCAGGTGATATCTTCTTTTACTTGCAAAGCCTCCATTGTGGACAATGTCGATTTCAGTTGGGGGGTAGGGAGTAGATATTCACCTGTGTATTCTTGAATTTTAAATGCACACCTTTTTAAATGCACACCTGTTTAATTTTAGAATCTCCATGTTTATTTTGTTTTGTTTCTTTTTAAAAACAAAAACTGTTGTTAAGCTTCTAACTTTCAAAACCTAGTTTCTCCTAGCTAATAGCATTGTGCGATGATGCATTCATATCTTTCTTGTCATAATATGGACTTCGATTACATGCTACTTCTTCGCTAATCTAGTTTTACGTCCATAGCATGATTTATCCTGAAAACATTTGCACGAGTTGACAATCGCGAAAGAATCTTTTAATTAGAGTGAAATACGATTGTCATGAGAATGGATTAATAGTAAAACTTTAAACCCTAGTGAGTTTTGAGTCGTTCTTTTATTCTGAAGGGTAATCACAAAAACTCATGTCAATTCTTGAAATGCGCTATTATCTCGTTGAGAGTCTCATTCTTGTTTCATTTGGCTAATGCTTCAGGAGAATGTTCAGGATCTACTAATTTAAAATTCATGAAGTACTCGAGATAAGTTAAAATGTTTGGAAGAGGATTTAGGCCATCGTTTTCCTCACCTCATCGCCCGAGAAAGTCTAAATTCCCACTTACCTATCACAAATCAATGCTTCTACCTAAAATCACTTATTTATAATCGAGCATGTGACGGTTCTGTAAAGTTGGGAAAATAAAAAATAAAAAAAAATCTATAATAGAGAATCGGTGGAAATGAAGAAATGAAAGAAATGGGAGATTGGGAAAATAAAAAGTGTGAAGTAAAGTTGATATTACCATGTCACATGCTTGAGCCCATTTTCACATTTAACCATCCTTAACCTTTCTTCCCTTCCCTGTCACAAGTCTTAAGGATTCTGGATAATTTTATTAACTCTTGAGTACGAAATGAAATTTTCCACAGTAGCTCGCTCCTGAAGTAATTGGTATTCCATTCATGAGACTCATGCACCTCAAAATAAGCGTTCTTCAATGTCTAGTATGTAAGCATGCTTGATTGCCTCTACATTTACTCATTCGAGCTTCATACTATGAGTTCATAATTTTTACGCCAGTTTCAGAGTGATTTTATCCTGAGCGTAAACTATGTGAGAATTGAGTTGAAACTATGAAATCTTGAACATGTCAATCTAAATAATTCTGAGATAAAGATTTCAATCGTAGTTGTTAACTCCACACATACACAAGGATATATAAAGGCTGTGGATGTAGTTTTGACTTGAATAGTTACTTTGTAACATGTTGTTTATTTCCATAGCATGATAAAGGAATTCATGTCCTTGTTAAGCAGAATTTTTAGCATAAAGGAGAAATTGAAGTTCTTTGATGTGTTTAGAAAGTTTGATACTTAAATTTTGTGGGTAAATTCTCTTAAAACCCTCACGAGACACAACTCATCCATTAGGGTAAACCTAAGGGTTCAAAGGCTTGTTGCAAACGCTAAATGCAACCACGATTCCTGCGAAAGTTAGTTAGGATTTCTCTTTTGCTTTAGCTCAATAAAACTGTAATGTTAATTGTTTTGCGTCTTAGTTTGCGTTAATTCTGCTTCATTGCTAGAGTCTAGCAAAACACTAGTTGGGGGTCGTGATGAGAGCTGATAGTTGCTTAATATTAGCTCGATAAAGAGTAAAAATTGACTGGATTTAATCCCATGTCTCTGGCATTACCTGCAGTTGTGCTTTAATATTTCTTCTTACATAATGACGTGATTTTCGTGGTATGTGTTGTGTTTAGCCTTCTGAAATGCAGGTTCTGAAGCTGGTATGAATAACAGGATAAAAGGGATAACTTTAGATTCAAAAGAGAACTTAAGGATGTAATTTGAATCCCAATCGATTGTCATAGTTCAATCGATTGATACCTTTTTATACCAATCAATTGACATTTTTAACAATCAATTGGTATATTTATCAATCGATTGGTATTATTGTCAATCGATTGGTGAAAGCTGGAGTCAAAGTTCTTTAATGGTGCAAGATCTCAGCAATCAAGACGACGACCAGCCGTTGCACTGTGAACCTGGACGCTTTTAGCTCGTGATATTACTGTATAAATGGAGGAAAGTAAAAAAGGGTGAGGGGTTGGCTCATTGTTTACTTGTTTTTGTAGGATTTCACCATTGTTGGTAGTTTTAAACAAGATCAAATCAGAAGATTTTGAATTCAATCTGAAGTTCAGGTTTATTCGTTGTAGCTTGTTGTTTAGAAATTGTTTGATTGTAAATCCCATTATAGTTTTAGTTTGATTTCGAGATTTCTAGTTCATAAGTTTCATTCCTATCAAAGTATGATTCTATATTTTAGTTTATCTATATCCATGCAGTCACAAATATGCTAGTGTAAAAGTTCTGGTTGGGAATAATGTGAAGAAACATTGTTTCCCAGCAACTGTCATGATTCAGGGGAAGAATCAATGGCAATCGATTGGAAACAGAACCCAATCGATTGCCATAGATTCCAAGCAAATCGATTGGTTCTTTTACTGATGAGAATCAACATGGGCCATTACAAGATCCATTGCATGTTCCAAATGGGCCAATTACAAGAGCAAGGTCCAAAAAGATCAAAGAAGCTTTCAATGGGCTGATTCAAGAAATTTGGGCTGATTTTAGCATTCGTAAGAGTGGCCCAAAGGAAAATGAAGACTATGTCAATTTAATTCATGCATGTGAAGATGTGGATTGAATATAACCTCTAAGATATAGCTATATATGTTTTATAGATAGTAGTTGAGAGTTGGTTCATGTTTTTAAGTGCATTTAATGAGTTAAACTACTTTTTTGTACTAGCCTTTGCTAAAAAACGTGAATGCATTATTTCCTATAGTTGAAGGGTTGTTCCAACTACTTGCATTTATTCCTATGGTTGGAGGGATGTTCCAAGCCTATATATATCCTTGCTTCTCTTTTGTAATGGACAGATTTGATAAATTGATAAAAGTGAGTTTTTACTCCTTCTTCTTGGTTCTTCATTGAACTTCCAGAACTTATCAAGGTTTTCACCTTGTGGCGTTCAACACTAAGAATACCTGTGGTTTGCGTCTCTTTATAGACGTTGTAATTGGAATACCTGTGGTTTGCGTCTCTTTATAGGCGTTGGGTCACAGGTTCACTTTTACAACAATCTGATTTTTAGCTTTCTTGGGAAGATATTCAATCTTTGTTGTTGGGTCTCATAGTGAGTCTATTGAGGTTCGCATCATTTGGTATCAGAGCAAGGTTTCTAAAATCAGGTTATCTATCCTTTTAATTTTTCGTCTATTCTCTGTTTGTTCTTCATATTTTCTTCGTGACTCTTCGTGTTCTTTTGTTCTTCAAATTCTGTTTTATATTGTGTTCTTCTTTGTTTTTTTTTGTTTTTGTGCCTCTACTTATACAAAAAAAAAACAAAAAAAAAACAAAAAAAAAAACAAAAAAAGAAAAGAAAAGAAGAGATCTGAAAAAAAAAAAAAGAAAAGAAAAGAAAAGAAAAGATATCCCAAAAAAAAAGGGAAGCATTGATATCGAAGAAAGGGCAGATCTGATTTTTGTTTCATCTTCTTCCTTTGAGGCATACTAATCTTGGTTTCTAGTTCTCTCA